>JANRGW010024769.1:0-69973 GCA_024733675.1 Psilopsiagon aymara | reverse complement strand
TCCCCAGCATCCCTATAGGCCCCCTTCAGATACTGGAAGGCTGCTATGAGGTCTCCACGCAGCCTTCTCTTCTCCATCAATTCCTACAGCATTTTTCCAGAAAGCAGGATTACTCTTTGCGGTTGCTTCATGTCACATTTTAAAATTTATCCCCTTTTTTACCCTTTTTTAATTGAAACACAGCCAACACCTGACAAAACACCTCTTTGGAGGGCAAACAGCATTCTCAGGATTGAGAGAAACCACAGAAGGATCAATCACTGCACCCAGCCAGAACACTCTCTTATTAACAGAGCTTGCTGTATCTGATGCCTGATCAGAATCCACTGCCACAGGTCTCAATGCATAAAAACGGGATTTGGTGAACCTAACTGGTACAATTCACAGAAAGAGGGCTGGCAGCCACCAAGCACCCCTGTTTCTTATTCCCTATATACACGTCAGAATAAAACCAAACATTGTCAAACCGGGAGAAGGCAAGTGAGTCAAGGGAGAAAAAGAGAAAGTTTTAACCCAATCCTGCTTTCTACTTCAGTGACAAAGGCAGACCACAGGTTCGTGAAATACACTGAAGACTCTCTGTAGGAAGATTCAAGCACCAAGGGGATGGTCAGCAATGTAAATTAACTAACCTACAAAATACAATACCATCAAAATACAAACCTACAAAATACAATACCATCAGGCTCATTTGAATGTGTATTTGTAAAATGCATGTAAAATAAGGAACTGCTGAGGGAAAGCTATCAAAAATAATGTAATTAGGTATGAGATCACAAAAGACATCGAAGGAGTTTAAGATTTCTTTCACTCCACCCAAGAATATCCAAGAAATACCGTTTCAAAGCCCAAGGCACAAGTGCAACTGTTTGTTCAGGTGCTAGACACATCTCCATTACTGCTGTTGCTGTAATAGTATTGCCAACCTCAAGCAGCACCAGCCAGGGCAGCTGCCTACCACCATATGATGAATGGGAATATCTGCTTTAAAAACACAAGTTATAGACAGATGACCAAAAGAAATCAAGTCATCACTGGCCATGCATCAGAACAGGAGTGCCTCAGTACTCAAGAAGAGTTTGAGACTTACAAATAGCAAAAGTTTAAGGTTTTAAACTAACTGATTTCATCTTGCATTTGCTCATGGCAAGGAGCACGTACCCAGCCAACTACAGCAGCTCAGCTGATGAGCAGAAGCTCATTAAGCTACACCAGCCCAAGCAATTGTGCTATGCAAAGATAGCCTCATTTTATGCCACTCTTTGTTTTGGTAAACTCATTCTGCATCAGAAGTGATGGTGTTTGCAATACTTGGGGAGTTGCAGGAGTGAATTTGTTAAGCCCTATGAATATGGAGATAAACTGAGTAAATTTGATACACTGGTAAAAGGAGAAAAGGGATCAGAGAACAGTTACCATAAAACCGCATTATGAAAGCGCCCATGAGAGCCATCGGTTTGCACTATTACTATATAAAGACTTTTTGTTATAATGGAGAAATCTGAAATAGTGCCTAGTGCAGCTGAGACACGCTTTTAACTTCACAAGGAACGTTACAACAGACCTGTTTAATAAGGCTGCTGCAGGATCAGGTCACCAGGTAATTCACCAGGAGTGAGCCCCTTTTAAATATTTTACTAAAAGAACACACCAAGACAATAGTATTTAATTTACCAGCTTGCCCTTCAAGATGATATAGCCCTAGTATCTCCTTTACAGTGAAGCAGACCTTTTATTAGAGAAAGGTCCTTCAATTTAAAGATCTCCCCATGGTGACAGTGTGCCATTTTGCAGCTAGAGATGCAAAGAGTTCTAGAGAAAGCAACATTCAGGTGGCATTAAAATCTCCCCTTGCTTAGAAATTTAAGCTTTGTGTGCGTGTGTCAGAGGCAGACACCTGAAAAGCCCATTTCACACACTCCATTACCTGCTTCTACTTTCAGTAACTCCCATTTCCAAGTTTCCCAAACTCTGAATAAATACTATGGATGAAATCTTCCTCCTTAACAGCTTGCTCTCAACTTTGGGAGGGAGGTAAGACTTTGAAACTTTGGGGTGTTCCTTTGCTCTCTTCTGCCTTTTAAAAAAGCCTACAGCATTACACAGTAAAGAAAAGCCTGCTAATATGCAGTCTTCCAATTTAAACAATCCTGAACTACCAGAGGCCACAGTCCAGGTTGCTTGAACAGTCTTTGTTCCTCTTTGTGCAGGTATTTCTCGATTATTCCATCTTGATGTTGGACATTCTTATTTCACTTCTAAAACCTGATTCTCACTTCACTTAGCATGAAGCAGAGAATAACAAGTGAGGCTGAGGGTTACCAGAAGAAGAAAGCAAGTTTGAGCAAGAAAGCTCTATTTGACAAGACTTGCCCAGATAATGGCAAAGTATAATATCTAAAATAGTCAAATTATGGCAGCATCAACTCTGAGTTTCCTAACCTTGGGACCTGAAATTCTTCTCAGATCCCTGCTAATTCAGCTCTGACCAAGAGGCAGAGTCTGGGCTAAAGAAATGCCTCATAGATAGTGCCCAAGCAGGAATGCCCCAAGAAAAGTGCCTACCAATACAAGGCTGAATTGTGCAAAAAGACTTCTGTGGGTATAACATGCTCCCTAATGAATTCACGACAACTCTTCTATTTCCTCTTATATAATTTGGAAATTCAAGTCAATCAGGCTTAGCTTGTTAGTCTGTTTTAGGACCCTCCTGAATCCAACAGTATAGTTTTAATTGTGTAACGGTACATTTCTTTATTGTAGTTAGGCTGGTGAAGCTCCACAGACTGGTTTCTCTCCACTTCTTTTGCAGGAATCCCATTTACCCAAACACTGAAGCAGAAACTCAGCAACACAATCTACTGAGGTGCCTTCGTCTACAGAGAAGAAATGAGGTTTTCTTTATCATGTGATGAACTCACTGATACTGTAGCACAGTGCAGCTCAAAATCGGACTGCACTGTCTTGGAGAAGCACAAGGAAGATGAATAGAGGTCACTAATACTTAAGTCACCAAAACCTTTATAAAAGTCAGACTACTTAGACTGCAGTGACCCGGAAAGGCCACTGAACTAATAAAACAATAGAATACATGAAGTATGAGAAAGAGAAAAATGGGGGGGAAAAATGAAAAAGATCTTTCCAAACAATGACTAAAGGATCTGATAAGAGGAATTAAATGCTCTGTGTTGTACCTTATTAAGCCAAACAAAATCTGAAACTTCAAATAATGAGAACAGGAAGGCTCAACCTTCATGTCCCCCAAATCACGTATGACTAAAGATGAGTTCTTTCTAATGGGCAAGCAGCTGCTTCACATAGTGATGATTAAACTAGCTCAAGTACTCACATTCCAGCCTCCCTGCGGCTTTCTAGACCCTTCCCAGTTTCCCAGTGGTTTGGCACTGTGAGAATACTTTTTGGGGCATTCATCTCCTTGACAAAAACATCATCTCATCAGCAGGTAATGTGCAACATCCTCACTGGCAGTCCCAGGAGTAAAGGGAAGGATTTAATGAGCAGAGACTCTGAATCACTTCCTGATTAGGACTCAAAATAAGTTGACTTCATCTTCACCAAAAATAAAAGAAGTTAAAGTCTTTCTACAGAAAAGGCAAAGGACAGTTTTTGCTCATACATCTGTCCGTGGTAAACCCCTTGATTTCCCTTCAGAGATTAGGATGACAGATTATCACATTAAAATACTGCCTCATTGCACCAGGACACTAGCACTTGTCAACAGAACTACATTCAAAGTACACCTTTAAACAGCCATTGATGTTACATCACCACACAAGGAGTTTGCACCACTGTAGCCTGTTTCCTCAGCCCAAGCCTCAGGATGCCTCAAACCTCAGGTTCTTATTGTGGTCCATGTAAGAAAGAGAGGAAGAGGAGACATTTTCTTCTTCCAGACACTTCCCCACGTTTATCAAGGGCTTGTATTCTGAAGCCAAATTGTTAGTGCACCATAAAAGACATGACACAATATCTATCACCAAAGCAGCACTGACAAAACATGTGTTTCCAACAGCACCATCTACACGACTGTTATTAAACTGTTCCCCACCATTCATTTAAATGAATGTAAAAAATGAACACCAGGTTGTTCTCAATGCTACCAATAAACCTACCGAAGGTAAAACCTGTACCCAGAGAGGGTGCAAACAAGAGAACAGAGAGAAACAACTATACTTTTTTTCCCCAATATATCTTGATTTCAGTATCACTGCTCTTTCAGAGCTTTGATTTTGTGTGCCTGATTCTCATCTTATCTTCAATGAACTACAAGTCAGTGTTGTGCCCTAATGAAAACAAAATGTAATAAACCCCCCAAACAGACAAAAATTTCCAATCTACAACGGATCAAAAGCTTCCTCAGGCAAATGAAGACGGCGGTAACACTGCTGATTCCAGGTGGGACACTGCTTCTGGGCAGGGAAAAAAACAGGCTACTTTTCAGTGCAGTAAGCGATACCCACAGCCACATCCCACTTGCTGACGGGGACTACATTATTCATCTAGCAGTTTTTCCCGTTTTAGTATTGAATATTTTCAGAAAATATATCACAAAGTCAATCAGGCACAGCTCACTTAGGGCTGACTGCATGATTATGTTGGGAATTTTGCCTTGTTGGCCTCGAAGTGCTGGGGTCAACTCTTTTTCATCTTGTATTTAATTTTCTTAATGAATCCTTTGAAAACCTATTTAAAAGAAAATAAAATATTCAATCTCTTCCCAGGAAAGATGTGGGTGGTTTTGACATTTTACATCAGCTAAACATTATACATCTTTTAAGAAAAAGTTTTACTTCAGTTACCACAGAATCTCCAGTTCATGACATTTTGATCTTAGTTAAACGCAAATGTGATGCAAATTTATATTACAAAATGAGAGCATTTGTATTACACACACATGCCAAATATATACATCCCATGCAACCATGGCAATATAGCGCATATTCATAGAATCATAGAATGGCTTGGGTTGGAAGGGACCTTAAAGCTTGTCCAGTTCCAAACCTTTGAGCAGGTTGCTCAAAGCCCTAATCTTACAATACAGAGATACAACGTCTGTCCCATGGATGAAAACAGTGGCAGCAGGGAGAATTAATTCAAGATTAAACTATTGCCCTTTCTTCTATAAGCTTTTCTAACACATCTGTAAGGTGATCAAGTAGTAATTTAGAGTTTGTACTAACTGTCCTAAGGAAAAGGATCTTTTCCACTAGAAAGGGACAGATTTTGCCAAAGCACATCTCCCACAAGGTAGACCCAACTTTAAAAAACAAAATCTAGGAAAATCCAATAACTTCATATTAGGGAAATAATATTAACTACAGCCATCACTATCAGCTTCATCTCTAATTAATGAGAAGTTCTGATAGAAATTTTAGCAAACCCATGTGAATTCAGAAACTTGATTTGCACATGCCTTTTCTTCCAGATTTATCTACAGCAGAGATTCCCAAAGCCATCCTGCAGAGGCTGAGCTAGCGCACGCCTTCAGACAGAGCACAACAGATCAAGGATACTTCTCCAGGGTTTGTTTTTCAAGTGGAAGAAACTCAGCTCTGATACTTGAGGAGAAAAAAGGAAGAGTAGGATATTTGATCTCTTATCTTCTAGTAGTCAGCTGGAATTCTACTGGATATCATCAAGGGGAGGGGGGGAAAGAATCTTACTCATGTATACAGAACAGCAACAGCTCAGGATTAACTGCAGACAGAAAGACCATACAGGATTAACACAGTGAACCAGTCAGCATGCTTACCAGAATATTCAAGAGCACAATATTCAGGACAGGATTTAGCAGAATTTGACTGAAAATAGCACCACATTTTGAATAAGCTTTACTGAACACCACCGCACCCAGCATCTCTTCACCAAAATGACTTAATGTGCATTCATTTCAGAAACATTTCTTGCATAACCATTTAAAGACTCAGTGCACTGGAAGGGATGGAAAGCTGTCAGAAAGGTGTCGATACACAAGCTTCAAACTGCAGCAAGAGCCTTACCTGCAGCATATGAACTTTTGAATGACTGAAATGCAGGGTAAGTATTATTACTGTCAGGTACAGAGTCAAGAACCTAGCACCATCTAATCAGCTTCTGCTGCTGAATTAATGGCTTTCATTACTGCTTTTTTCTTTCTGCAACACTCTGACTGCTATGACAGCCTCACTTGTGCTAGGGCTTGTCAATAATGACAAAAGGGACACTCTAAGCTTCAAATTGCAGGTTGGATTACCTGCATTAGCAGAGTGTATAAAAGAAGAAATTCAGCTGGAGCTGAAGTGCTCCTGGAGCAGCTGCCTGTGCTCTTTCTTGCCAGTTCTGCAGCAGTTTCCCAGAAGGAAGCGAAGCATCATTCTTGGATCTACGTGGATCCATCATTGCTTCCATCTGATAGGAGCTAGCAGTCGGCAATGACAAGTGGAAACAAGCTGGCAGGGGAGAAAACACTCCCTGCTCTTCTGCACCACTGGGTGAATCGTTGCTTTCTCCTGAGCAAAGTTACTCTTGGATGTAATTTTCCACATTGCACAGGAGGCACACTTCAATAAGCAACAGGTTCACAGTGTCACCCTTCACCAGGCCAGACCCTCTAATAGAAAAGACATTCACATCAGCCCCTCCTGAGCCTGGCTTTGCATTTTGCCCATTTCCCCCTGTGCACTGCATAGTAGAAAATAAGCAGAATTGACAACATAAAACTCAAACAGCTGAACTTGGCAGTTCAATTTAAAAATGGGCCCTATACAGTCATGCAATGTTTTAGAATAAGTCTTCTTAATCATCTGGGCAAGCACTGCCTTAAATTTGGATCCTTTTCTGGCTGTTAACTCCAGCAGCTACACTTGTAATCCATTCCCATTCACATGCACACAGATAGATACCCAAGTGGCTGGAGCATGAAAAGCACAGTAAATAGATAGCAACTGATAAGGCTGTTGATGTTAGATGATACTGTAACCTAACCACCAGTGGCTGGAAAGCACTCCACAAGCGCTACCGGCATCCCCGAACAACCGCTGTCATAGCAGGCCAATTCAGTTACTGCCTTTATTAATCCGTGCTTTCGGCCAACCTTCCACTAGGCACAGAAGATCATCATTACTACAGACTCTTGGTTTACCTCTCTGAACACTTGTTGGCAGTTTGCACCGCAGTAAATGGTCAAAGGTACACATGGGCCACTTGGCTATTCATCCCCAGTCAAGGAATACATGGAAAAGCAGCCGTAATATGCGAAGCACCTCAGCCCCTGGCCATGCTTTACCTGTCTTGCAGGCAAATGAAGCTGATGACTCTTCATCCCTATCAACACATCGCTACGTAAAAATAAACAAAGAAAGAATGCAAGCCTTGCCTGTGAATTCCTCAAACTCCTGGGAAAAACCAGAAACCCTTCCCAGTGTAACAGCAGGCACAGATCACCAGCTAAACTAGCTCTAAAGGCAAATATCCTATTTTCACTGAAAGATGCAGTGCCGTAACGCAAATAAGGAACAAAGACCTCTTTCGTTCTGCTGACAAATACAGTATAGCATGTCACAAATCACAAGGGGAGCAGACAACACAATGACAGCAATCAAATGGGTGCCTTTTTATTAAGAAATACATACAATAATGACAGACTACATACACTCCCCCACCACCACCCCCAAAGCCTGCAAGAATTACGCTGGCTAACATGGCTGTAAATATTTAGGGATGTGACTTCTGTTAACACAGAAATCTATCTTAAGGAGGGGTATAGGAGGATATGTGCAAACGCAGAAATAGACATTTTGTTTGTTTTTACACATGTTGTACGCCTTGTTTGTTGCAAGTCACACACAGCCTCTGCCACTCATTCACAGTTGATGTATTTCTGGAGAAGCTGAAAAAAAATCTATGCCCCTTTTAACTCTTTCGCTGCTGAATTTTAACTGAGACCCCATCCCTGCATCCTCACTTCTTGCCCTCTGCCCTCCTGACCCAACCTGCTCTCTGCAGAATCACTTCCCAGCCTTCAAACCCGCTTAGTTTCAGGGGTGTTTTGCAGAAAACACGACCCTCCTGGCCCTGCTATGCCTTTAAGATGTGATCATCCTCTCTAAGCCTGGTCCCCTCATGGATCGCCAGAGCCAGGACAGGGGACCACTGCCCAGCTCAGTGCACAGGCCAGCACCTTGCCCCATGCCATGACTCCAGCAGAGGGAACACGGCCGGTTCTCGCCTCCTGCTTCACTTCCAGCATCATGGGAGCAGCTCCTTCTCTACCCCAGATGAGTGCATCCCTCTTGAGGTCTCCTTCCTGCCCCCTCCTCAGCAGAGCCGCCCGAGAACAATGCAGGAACAGACATTTAGCAACACCTGCTGTATCGCATTAATATGCACAGGGATGTATTGATGGGTTTTCCCATCCAACACTAAGACCGCATTGTTCGGGGTGATCCATCAGTGTGGATCACTCCCCCCCTGCACGCCAGCCCCACAAGCTCCCTTCTGACATGTCCCCTTGTCTCCCAGCCCGGGCTGACGACCACGTTTAGGAATGCACTTCATTAAATAGGAGCTGCCCCATTCCAACCTGCAATGCGGAGGCTGTACAAAGCAAGCGCCACGCTTCCTCCCGCATTTCTTTCAAAAGCCCCATTGTTCGGCAGGCATCTGGTCCTGATCTCAGCCTATTCGTGCCCACTGACCCCGCTTCTCGCAGCACACCCGCTCGCCGACGGGCCTCACGTAAAGCCTGCTTGATGAATTAAAAAGCAGCACTAGCCATCTGTCCTCCCAGGCTGGGCGAAGGCTGCACGGCTCCGCTCCACAGCCCCCTTCCCAAGCCTCCCGTTACAACCCACTCCATCCTTACACGCACAACCTGCGGCTGAGGAACCTCTGGGTTCTCTTGGGAAGAACAGCCCTCGCTTATCACATTTGCTGCTTTTCACTTCTCTAGCGTCTAGGAAAGAAAGAGAATACAACAGAACATTCTCACTTGCCTGAGTCCTTCGAAATTCAAGCACAAATACAAGATTAATCCTTCCTTTGTGAGGTCTTGTCTTTAAGTCGTGGTATGTAATGATCCTCAGCACTGCAGCAGAGGGGAATAAAAAATGCAGGGATCATAAGCAGGGGGAGGACAGAGCTTACTTACATCAGGGTTTCTGCCACATGACAATAGGTTTGAGAGGGAAGAATAAGCTGGCAGCAGCAGCTGACAGCGCAAAAGGGAGAATGCAGAAGCCTGCCTTTTATATTATTGGTGACATTTCTAACACATGACAACAATTTCCATCTGTATTTAAGCAGGGAGTGTGAGGAAAAGAGCATTACATCATGACTCCTCTATTCCTAGGGGCTGTGGAATATGTAGGCCAGAGGGATTAAAAAGCACCTGTGTATGCTGGAGATCTGAAATACCACGAGGCGGATTCCCCCACCCCACACCCCCCCTTCTTTCTCCCTCACCCTTTTTATTTCTCTGTCACCTTCACGGAGATGTTATTTGAGAATATGCCCAGGGAAGAGCAAAATGGTATTGCCCTAGTTTGCAAGGCACAAGAATGGGGGGAATATGCGAATATGTATTCCTAGCTATCTCTCTCCCTAGAAGATACAACACTCATTTTTGCAAACAATCAGATGGACTATAGAGCATCTCTCTGTTTTCTGCTATGCTTGTCCCATGAGCTTCAAGTTTCTCCTAAAGTACCAACTTTCATCTCCCTTTTTAAACCTGCAGGGATTTCAGCGACAGCAGCAATGATTTTATTTGTTTCTTTCCTCCTGCTCCTTTCTCTTACAGCCAACTCACGCCTCTATCTCTTTAAAAATAAACACCAACAACAGGAACCAAAGGTGTTTTGGAGAACGCACTTGACTGATTCAGAGCCAGCAGGTGTCCGTCTTGGATGCATTCCACATACCTCAAAGGACAGGATTGCTTAGATGCAGTACTGGGGTACAAGGGACTCCAGCCATGCAAGGAAACCTGCTCTGGCTGCTTCACTGGGGCTTCTGCAGCTCCACCAAGGTAGGCAGAAATGTAAAGAGCCTGAGGACTGCATGAGAGGTGCTGGTGGGGTGGGCACAGGGTGCTGTGGTGCCAGCCCGGTCACCTGCTCCATGGACCATGTCATGGTGGGGACAACATTTGCTGCTGCTGCTCAAACAAGCAGAAGTTTTGAACCACAACAGGTAACAGCCATCAGTTGCAAAGCAGCTCAGTGCAGGTGGGGATGAATGCGACAGCTCGCAAGTTTATAGCGCGTGTGAGTGACAGGCAAAGTCAGGAAAAAAACATCGTCTCTATTTTACAACCAAACCAACAACACAAATACTGCAGCTCCTCTTACTGAAGTACACAGCTCTCAAAAGTGTTTGACCTGGGTGGGAGCAAAACATCACCGACAGACAGCAAAGCTTCTATTACCTGTGTAAGAGAAATGGCCACACACAAGCAGACTGGCCTGAATATAAATATATAAAACAGTGTCAGTTTTACAGGACACAGATATTTTCATGCAAGTTTTATCTGGCCAAGGTTCAGGACCATTATATGTCTCTTGCTTAAAAAGAAGAGATAAAAACTCTTTGCTCAAGATTCACCTTATCAATCTTTCAACAACAGCCTCACTGAGCCTTAGGCTGGTTTTTGGGTATGTGTCTGCTCAGCTCATGGTCCCCAAGGGAAGCTCAAAGCCTTTGATAATGATGGATTTAGGGTATTGTATACAGTAAATCTGAAGTCTGCAATATGAAAATCAATAACTCTTAATTCCTCATTTCTCATCTTCATGCCCACAAAATAAAATGAGTCTGCACAAACCACACTGAAACTCTCACCACGTGATACTTCAATGAGGCAACACCCAAATGGGACATTCCAGAAAATAAAGCTGCTTCTTTAAAAATATAAATGGAGCATTTTACTTTACATTTATTAAGAGATGCATCTCCTCCATCATTTATGAAACTCTTTCATAAGATTTATAAGGGGGGGGGAAGGAAACAATGAAATGACTTATTTTTAATCTGGGGTTTAAAGGCTTTTTCTCTTTCCAAAATAAAGTCCCACACACAAAGAAGGAAATTTAATGAAAACCTCTGTTTCTGTATCATGAAAGCCCCTTCAAACACCGGAGTAATCAATTTCTCAGAGCTTGTGTGGTCTACAGTAAAACCTAAAGAAGGTATTTAAGTTAATACAGCCTTCAGCATTTGAATGGCTTGCTTTTGAAATACGACATGTTTAAGTTTTACATCTTTTTTTACAGTTATGTCTTAAGAAAATGGTTGCTTTGGTAGGCAAAAAATTGAAACAAAGGAGAACAGATGAAATTCAACCTGGGTTTGAGAAGTTTGTTACAATTGTAATTACAGCTCCCTCCGTTATATTATACCCAGTCTTATTTTAACATCCACACATTTTAACAAAGAAAACATATTCAATACAAGTGGTGCTCCAATGCCAAGCAGCACTGGAGAACCATCCACACAAATTCACAGGAACAGTAAAGCAAATACTCTTTAGAACTCTCTACCTTTTCTTGAGCAGAAAGTCAGAGGTGAGCCATAAAGTACTTCAGGATGGGGAAAGAAGTCTTTGTCCTCACAGTAACCCCAACTTCCTACCATCAAAGAAGATCATCTTGAGACAAGATTTTACAGCTGAGATTTACCTCACAGGGTGGAAGAAGTGTGAGATGGAGCAACGCTGTAGGTAAGGACAAACTTCTCCAACAGACTTCTCAAACTTTCATCAGTACGTTTTGGATCCAATTCACTTACCATGTGGGAACAGCAAATGGGGAACAAACTGTGAATTCAAATAACTGTAAACTCAGCAAGATGTGGAAATAAAACACAGATGGTGCACTTCAGATTAAGGGTCAGTGTTTCAGTGCCGCTTTCCACTTTTACATTGTGAAAGGTGATGTATAACAACCACCTTCTCCTCGAGATAGCGCTCTAATTAAGCCATGACTCACTTAGGAAAACAAGGAGGCAAGTGATACCTCCATGGAATCCTCTCTGGCAGTGGAGATGAGCTAAGGTTACTTAGTTAAGCTGCAGCTCATGGCTTTGCTGCTTGAGGATTAACTTTTAAGAGTGGAAGTTGTCTCTGCTGGACAGACACAGCCAAGAAAAACCATTTCTTCATCTTTTCCAGCTCCCAGACATGCAGCAGCAGGGCTGTGCCCAACACCCATCACAGCCCCTTGCCACAAGCATCCTCTTGGTCCCCTCTTCATCACCTACATCCCCAGTAAGATTTTGCAGAGATTGCTCTGATACCTGTGGCCAAAAGCCAAGAACACAACAGCTGCTACCAGCATTACCCTGTTCCAACACTTTAAAAGTGCCCAGCACTAAAACACTGTTGGAAGTGTGCATCATGCTTCCCTGAACATTCAGTCCATTTTAGTCTTTAAAACTGATTTTGTCCTAAATCTCAGAAATTGATTTTAGGATATCCTTATTCTTGCTGAGAAGTATTAATTGCACATCCAGGGCCCTCCAGGAAGGGGTCTGCTTGTAAGCACAAATTCAAAGAAAAAGATAAAGGAGTAAGTACAGATTAGATGACAAAAGAACTACAAATCTAGAGGAGTGTGAAATGCCAGAGAGAGAGTAGCAGTAGTGATTGTAAGGTGACTACTGCCTTCAAAATATGCCAGAGGTTGTTTATCAGATCAGAGTTAATGAGGGAGAAATCTAATAGTGCTATAATATTAACTTTACCACTTTAATGGTATCATCAATGTTCTATTATGTGGGCGATTCACAGAATGTCTGTCAATGTGATGCTCCTAGCACTGTGGTTAGTTACACAGGAGCAGCACTACCGCATCTCATCAGCTGCTCCCTCCCAGAAAACACTGGGTGTTTGCAGAAGATTGCAGAAGGTGAAGTGAGATAGGAAAATAAATAAGTAAAATCATGGGAATGCAAAAATGGGAAAGATATTTATGAACATTATGGGATGTTTACATTCCTGGAAGAACTGGGTCCAGCTCTGTCCATGGTTGAGTTCAGCCTTCCTCCCTCTGCACTGCTGTGCAGTGTCCAGATGGCTTTACCTCAAATCTCTTGCATGTCTTGCAACACATACCTGGATTTAGAAGAGCTGAAAACCTGCTCAATGTTCAAGTACATTTTCAACTCTCGTGAGTTTGCCACCTCTGACCAGAAAACGCAAAACCCCCATACCTTAGTAAAACATGAACAAAAACAGCATTAAGGGCTCAGAAACTAACAGGTAAATGAAAAGTCAAAATACCCAGTTTCAAGGTTGTGATTGCTAATTCAAGACCTATGAACAGCAGGAGATAGCAATGCTGCATTTATAAATATCCATCTCCTCATTTATTCAAGGAAGAGTTTGCTAAAAGCAGCTGTTTCTTAATTTGGAGTTCCTCCTTTCCCCATCACCTGCCCCAGCCGCTCAGTTCTGAGGTTTGCCACTTCAAATCCCTAATACAGCAATGGTTACCTGCAAATTTTTAGCACATGACAATTTCCCATTAAGTAGTTTTAAATTTGGTAGAAAAATCCATGCAGCAGTGGCAGTTGCCATGAAGGTCTGGAATAAGAATGAGGTATCAATTTATCTAATAAGCAATACTGCTTCTTCCTATAGATCTCCTTTTACCAACATTTGTTTATTGTTTTTTTCTAATGGCAGATGAAATGTTAAACCTGAAGTTTAAAGAAGAGCAGGCGGTGAATGAATGATGAAGCATGAAATAAAATTCAACGCCAGGTGAAGCTTCCACGGGTCTTTGATGTTTTCCTCCATCTTCATCTCCAAAAAGACCCTGCAAGTAGAACTGCTAGATCACCATCCACCTGATTACTCCATGATGCGCATCTCATTTTGAAGATACATTAGCCTTTCAAAGAGCCATTTATTAAAATAAAGCCTGGGACATGACAAAGCCCTTTAAAAGGAATTTAAGGAACTAGTGTCCCCCTCAAACAAATCTGTTCTGGCAATGACCCAGGAATCTTTACTTCATAACTCACAGCTCTAATTATCCAAGAGCACATTATAAGAAAAGGATACATCTAGGCCGTTATGACTAATAGGAAAGATTTATTTCTCCTTCAACAGAGGCAGAACTAGAAATATTTATTCTATTTTTTTCCATCCTCTCGTTCACTGAGGGCGGGGGAGGAAGGAAATCAATGAAGATTAATTTACAGAGTTACTCCTAGTAAAGGTACTGGGTATGGCTTTCCCCAAAGAACACAAGCTAGCAGAATCTAAACAGGTTTATAAATGATTACATGGCTAGTCTCCCCTCTGCTGAAATAAAAAGAGAAAGCATTTAGGAGGACAAATACATAGCATGCTTTATGTGAAGAAGCATGGTGATGTTAAAAAATGATAACGGTTTGAAGATGAAATGTAGTAAGCCTCCATCCCCATCAAATTATCAGGAGGCTGAATCTGCCATTGACTTCCTGGGCTCAGAGACTATCAAGGCAGCAAGGTACATGAGCGGGAATCACACAGGCATTTCGTCCTCTGCAATGACACTGGCTTTGCTCACAGTACACTGCAGGTACTGCACTGGAAAAGAATAGTATCATTTAAATGGGATTTTTAGGTGTCCTCTTTTAAGTGCTGGCATCTTTGATAATAGAAGCATAGGGCTTTTGTAACTGTGAAACCACCATACATGTCAACACATCCAAGCACAAACATACCTATACAGAGTGATGGGTTCTTTCTAGAAGGAGTTAGTCATGAGATACCAAATGTGAATCACAAATGCAAGTATGAGTGGAAAAACAGGTTAAAGAGCAGCTACGCATTTAATTTCTCCTCAGTTTAAACTGTTCCCTGTGCCTGGAATGCTCATTCTCTTGGCTGGTAGTATAATCAATACACTGTAAACCTAGAACAGATTCATGATGGTAGTTGAAAAGAAATCAAACTGCCTCAATAAAAGCAAATGCTGGGACATCACAAAAGCTCTAATCAGGACCCTGAGACATCACATCAGAAACTATGGCAGGACAGAGTCAGTTTTGAAGTACACAATGTGGGGCAATTCACCTCCACCCCTTCAACCTCCAAACAGCAGTACCTGCTCTCAGCTCTGATTTACTCTCAGCTTTCCCAGAGACTCACAACCTTAGAAACCTTTACATTTTAAAACATATGCACAGACTTTGTTTGCACTAACTAAATACCCACTTGCAGATGCTTTGCCATAGTACAAAGCAACTGCAATGGAAAAAAAAAACCCACAAAATTAAGTACACTGGGGACTAACAAAGAAAACTAGCCATGTAATCTCTTCCCACACTTCTTACCCAAATCTGCTTTGGCAAGTGGCATGGGAGAGCCTACGAGGCTGAGCTTTTCTGCTTTGTAGTGTTCTCTGGTGCCTCATGCAATTTCAACCAGGTGTACAGTGAAACACAAAAGAGCAATTCCTCACAAATGGGAAAGCAGATGGAGAGGTATTTGCTATTGTAAGTGTATTTATTTCCAAATGTAAAAAAAATAATAATGATACCCAATACCCAATCCAGTGGCACAAAACGTACAATTGATCTGAAAGGACAGACCAGATGGAAGAAAAGGTCTGAAGTCTCGTAGATTAAACACAAATGACTGTCTATGGAAAGGAACAAAATTACAGATATATTGGCCCTGTTATCCCAAATAGGGCATTTATTTCTCTCTCAAAAGTGAAATCATGTTTCAATAATATGTGAAATAATTATATCCCAGATAACTGCAGGGGACTCTTCTGTACTTCTGTAGCACTCCCTGGAACACAGCTATAAGGGTTTTCTAAATCCACCGGTTGCGCTCAGAATACAGTCCCTGCTGGAAACACATGAAAAATTAAATATAGGAAGTATAAAAGTAAAAAATTAGCTGGCTTGGGAAATATGCCTCATTCTACAGAGTTAGATTAACTCACAAGCAAATAGCCTTAAGAAAAATTACTGTTACATACTGCTGGTACCTCTATGTTGCACCCTAATGATAAGGACGCTACTTAAAATGTACTTACATTTGTTTCCTACCATAAATCTTGTAAAACAATTAATTACTTTTCATGTGTTAGGAAAAAAACCCCAATCAGTCTGCTCTTCATCACCTTATTGGTGTGGCTTTCCAATGAATATTTCATGGACAATACAACTTTTTCTCATTACAAAAGCAGAATTACACCTCTAGGAAAGGAACTGCAACAAAAGGTACTTGGATAATAAAGAAGGCTGCAGGTCTGGAAAGCTTTTGAGAATTCTGAGAACATTTGTGTACATAAACTGATGATTTATTGCCTGTGAAGAAAAATAATGCGCACTGTCAGTGATTCTGTTTATCCTTAATAAAAATTAGTACCTAAAAATAGCCTTGAAATTGTGACTCAAATATCTCCACATATAAAAACACATGCATTTGCAGCATAAAGGTCTTTTTGCTTCACTCCAACAATTTTTCCCAGTACACTGATACAGTATTATGCTCAATATTCTAAAGAAAAGAACCATCTGTAAGCAGGTTTGCATATCCCTTCTACCAATTCATTTTGAAGTTCAGAATACTTACAGGGAGCCCAGTGCTACAGGGCTTTAAAAACTATCCTGGGAAATCACCTAAGTCTGCATATTCGACAGCAGTTCCATCACACTTCAGCCTACTCAGTCTCTAGTCCTCCATCTGGTGCAGATGATGGTGGTTATGGTAACAGCTTATCTGACTCTTGGAGCAACAAAATTACCCTTTGGTAGTTCAATTATTTATTAAAACATTTAATTAGATAGTAAGGTTTAATGTGCTCATCTACATCCACTTACTAAAGATTGTCCAATAAATACTATAGAGTTTCCTTGTTCTGCGTTATTGGTTTTCCTTAAGGAGACTTTTCCTTTGCACCAGCAGATTGCTTGGAATAAAAAACTAATTCTTACATTCCCCACTGAAATGTGGGGTAGCTGAGGCCAGCAGGAGCCTGGGCATCCTTGTCTTTTTCTAAGACTCCTTACAGAACACTCAACACACTATTGATTTTTATCCATTTCTTTCTCTTTTGCTCCACAATCCCCTGTCAGAATAACAACAACAGTTGGAGCTGCCATTCTGTAATTGAAGACAGAGGAATAGATCAAACTCTGGGAAGGTGAGAGAAAAGACAGCAGAAACGGAAGTGGTAAATCTCTAATGTTGAAATCTCCACCCAATTAATCTCAGGGCATGTACTTGTTTTGGGAAAGTGAATCAACTGTTGAATGATGACCTCCTGAGGTTTTAAAATCCAGAAGAGGAGGCAAAAAGAAGAGATTGACACACAGCCTCTAGGTTGACATCTAAGACTTAACTCTAGTCTAACCAGTACATTGGCCCTGTTTCATCTACCATCAAAAGACCTTGTACTTTCCAGTTTCGCTTCTGAAGACTACAGCCTGGCAAAGAAAGGAGCTGCACAATACTGAAACAAGACAAATAAAGACTATAGGTGAATAAGGAGGGGACCACTGATTTGTTATTACAGTCATGCCTGCACCAGGTATGCTATTTTGGCAAGTAAAAGTACAGATGTCAGACTATCCATAGCTGCCTCTGTGCATCACATGGAACGGAAACAAGTGGAGAATCAAGTAAGTGTGCTCAGAGGAAAGAAATTAAAAACCAACAAAGCAACACATCAAAACCAACCAACTAAAACACCAAATCCAAACCAACATGCTGAGGTAAGTGCTTATGGAAATTCATCTCCTCCCTGATTCTACTCGATACACTTTAAACAGAAAACTGCTGTCAGATTGTTGAGAATAAGCTGTAAAGACAAATGGCTGGTACTGCTTGTTTGTTTTAAACAAATGCCCTCTACCATCACTTCAAAATGAGGAAGATAATCCTGTCTGTTCAGCCTTCCATGAACAGTATTTTAGACACACTGCTGCACCCACTTTAAGTAAGCTGCTATCACATATCTCTCAACTAGCACTATTGCACGGATATATTCTTACATATATTTCCAACTAATCATATTTTACATTAAGCAAATCTTCACATATACAAGTCCTGTTTGGGGGAGATCTGCTCCTAAAGTACTCCCTGAAACCTAAAGGCAGGATGTCAACACATGCTACATCACAGACTTTCAGCTCCCCCCAAATCAGATGTCATGCAAGTCCCATCAACTTCAGTTAACAAAGGTGGACTCAGACATCCTACCAGGTGCCCCAGCAAGATGCCTCACACAGTTGGTAAATCTGCTTTTTGGCTTTTAAGTGTTTATGCTGGCAAAACTGAGCTGGAATAAGTGAAATTCACACTAAAAATAAGATTTGGGCAAAACCTCTGCATCAGTCAAAGCACTTTTGGTACAGTCATGGCCAATCAGTAATCAAGAAATGGTTGCCAATTCTCAGTCCACTCCAAGCTCAATGGAGCCATTAACCAGCCCACAAATAGAGCATTATTTCTGATGATCTTCATTAGGCACATCAGAAGGCAGGAAAAATGTGGTGCTTCAAAAGAAAACAAGGCAAAGGGGACAGATAGAGACCAGACCAACATCCTGCTAATCTGGATGATGTATTTGAGTTTTTTGTCTGGTTTTGACAGTGGATCATACATGCTAGGAACGCAAACAGTTATCTATCTGAATATATAAGGAGAATAACTTTGCTCAAGTTTAAGATGTGTTTTTCCTAAGCAGAAAAAAAAAAGGCTCTGACCCAACCTATGAAGTTAACAGTGAAATGATAGAATCAGGAAGTGAAGGAAATAAGACATAGTTGGTTCAGCTGAAATAAAAGCTAGTTCAGTGGCTGAACTACACTAATTCTTTCACAGATTTGCACACTGTAAATGCATGCTTTCATAAGCATTTCCAAATACCTAACTAAGGTGTCCTGCCTCTCCTCCTTACCTTGGCTCAGTCCTAGATTATGATGCTGAAGTTGCAAATTCCAGAGGAGAATGCCTTTAATCCATAAATAAATCCACGGGTTTGGTGAGACAGTAACAGCAGAGCACTTATGACAGCACAACAACAAAACTTGGAGGACACCTGGAAGCTTGTCACTGCTCCTGCTCACCACAGACCTTTGCAGAAAATGGAGAGGATGGAGGGGAGGGTATGAAGACTCAGAGGAAGCCCACTGGAGGGGGGTAGATACCACTGAGGAGCAGGGGAAGACCAGCTTGCAAAAGTAACTGTGTGGTTCACCTACTTCTTTCAATAATACTTCACTTCTGGATCTATTTCAAGGTTTCACTTCCTTATGATGGCTTCCATGTTTAGGGATGAAGTCCTTCGGCCTCTTGGAAAACCATCCCTGTGTCCACCCATTTAGGCAACACTTATATCCCCTTTGGGAGCAGACATCATCCCACTTTCTTACCCTAGACTGTTCAGGAGAAAATAAATCAAACTCTTAACCAACTCCCCTTAAGTAAAAATCTAAATGATGCTTAAGCAGTGTGTCATTGCAATTTGAAACAGAGAGGTTGAGTCAAATGTTCTGCATCTTTCCTCCCCTCTACTTGACCTTTATCTTCTACAGAAACTAAAAATCAGTGCTCGAGTCAGCCAAGCACACAACCAGCACGTGGCTGTGTGGGAAACAGAAGCCCTCTGGGTTTTCTCACCCCCTCTAACAAACTAGTCAGAGCTTAACCACATGGTTCTTACTAGAATTTCTGGGGATGAACTGGTTAACATTGTCTTCCTCCACTTCCTCTTTAGTAATTATCACTTCATTTAGCCTTTATATTAGTGCAACAAAAAGCAGCTGTCAAGCCAAGCATGCTCAGTCCAAGTGACCTTGTGCTCTTGTTCGGGTTTACCACATAATCAGCAGGGAATTCCATTTCCAAAATACAAGACTTCATAATCCATTAGCACTTGAGATTGGTCCAGGGCTCTGGATTTACTGGTCACGTGGACCAAGGAATAAAAATATGAGTGTACAGCTGGATTAATCTCCAGACCTGTAAAGCATCCCAACCCACTGTGCATGCAGCAGTCTCATTCAGATTCACATATAAATATTAGCATCATTTTTAAAAGCTACTGCTGATACCATCCTCATAGTACATGAATTAAAAATGAAATGCTACTGCTTTAAAAGTCCAAGTATGGAAACACACAGTAACCAACTCCACTTCCTACATTTTCCATTTGTTTAATAAATGGATCATAAGTACTCATGATCTGATTAATACACTGACAACATGTTTCCTCCAGCTATTTCTAAAGAGCAGGAATCACTTTCATTGCTCTTAGTCTTAAACCAAAAGTCTTCAGTGAGTCCAAGCAGTTTAGTTCACCATCAAGTTCAATATATCAGAGAAAAGAATCAAAGGAAAGCATTTCAAAATGTAACCTTGGTAATGCCCCAAATGCTTCCACAGAACTTACACTCGTTTGCTTTATTTCCTGCTTTAGAAACTGGAATAGAACACGCAAGCAGAAGGACATTAGCATCACAACATTGCATCTCCCAATCCAAACATTGCATGTGTTCTCCTAGAAGGCACTTTTCACCGTATGCCTTAAAAACCCTGCAGCCTGGCAAGTTAGGTGATTGAAAAACACTCATATTTCACATTGACAAAACAGAAGATGGAAGTGTTCAATAGAAAACAATAATTTATATTTACTCTTTATGTCCATGCACGACACTTTAAAAGTAATTCAGTCCATGCTTTCCACTGATAAAATGATAATAAACTCAGTGGTGATATACAGCATCTACCATTTGAGGAATCAACATCTGTCAGTGTTACCACAGTTTTAACTGTGGTCCTACACAGTTCTCCCGCATGCAACACTTAGATTGAAAATGGCTATTGCTCTACATACTGCTATATGATATTTGTTGGCAAACACTGATTTTTGAGTGGCAGCATTCAACATTTATAGAAGTCTGCCAGGATCAAGAAACTCTTATTCATGTTGAGATAGAAAACTTCAAAATAGTTGGCTTCTCATCTCAGTATCCTATAACTAAGATGTTTCTCAGTTCTTATCCCAGCCTGATCTGAAAGGCATGCCATTACTCCCACAGCTCATCCCAGTTAAGCAGAAAAACATTTCTTTAGAATAGCATATCCTGGCAGCTGAAGAATGCCAAACAGCAGCACTATAAAGCAGGATTGTTCTTCACTCTTTGTATATTTTCCCAAAATTGCTAGGGCAGTCTCATTTTGAGTAAAGATTCTGAAATTCTAGAGATAACACCTTCCAAAACATCTCCATTTTCCTTCTGGTTTCTTGTGGGGTTTTTGAGTGAAAAAGAGCATTTCTTTCTCAGCTTCACTACCTCTTGCTGCTTATCTCCTACATGAATTGAGGGTGACCTCCCCATAGTGGCAGTTGCCTGCTACAGTGGCACACAGCCATAAAAGGCTGTTAAATTTCACACGTTAAATAAGCATTAGAAATAAAGTTCTGCTAAGGAAATCAAAATACAAGCAGGTTTTTTTATTCCTACATTCCAAACCAATAAAAGAACACTCACCATAATGGCGTTAATGAAGACTATTTCTATGGCAAGCACTTAATGGCTGTTTTAAAAGGGTTTTTCTCCAAAGTAAGCATCACCATCAACTGATCCCAAAAGGGTAATCATAAAAGCATAGTTCAGGGATGAACTGTTTTCCTTATCATCCCTACCTGAACCCTATGTGCACACCACCACATGAAGGCTGCCTCAAAAATAAAACAGAAATGAAACATGCAGTCCACTGGGTCAATGTTTTGTTACTTACAAGGCACAGCATGGCGATAAAGGTTATCTCTAATAGTCTGCTGCAGATCGTGATCCGGCGATCCTTTCTGAAACCTCTGGTTAAGATAGTGCCTCAGGTCTTTGTTCAGTCTGCTTCCTGCAAAGAGAAAAACAGTCCTTTATTTATTTCTAAATGCACACAATTAACATTTCCAATCCAGGCAAATGTTAGAGTTCCATTCAAAGTCCCCTAAATTATGGCACGCTGACTTTACAAGCGGAGGCTCATCTTCCTCTACAAATGGCTAATTACCAAAAATAACTCGCTGTAAACAAGAGGTCTCTTTTGCCTCATAATGCATCTTTCTTCCTGTGGTGTTAAACGGATCATCATTCCCTTTTATCACTTCTTTGTCTGAGCAAATGGAGAAAGACAGATGATGAGAAAAAGAAGAAAAATCATAAAGGTAGAGTATTGCCTTTGCAGCTCATTAGAGGGTGAGTGGGGCAGACAGAAGGCAAAGGCTGCTCCCACTGGAGGCACTAATGTAGCTGAACATGACACAAAATCAAACAAGTACTATACTTTGCATTGGTATCTACCCAAGCACACAGCAGGAGTTAGAAAATAACTGCCTGAAGGAATTAAGAGCACCCAAAGTCCTTAAAACCTACAGAATAATATGCAACACTTTTGACTTAAAACTATTTGTTACTTAATACAGCTTTTAACACTTTCAGAAGTGTGTGGGAATAAAGATGAGTTGAAAACAAAACAGACAAAAAAAGAAGAAAACCAAAGTAACATAGTTATTAAAGAACATTGCTACTGGCTGAATAGCAAAGCCTTTCTTGTAGCAGAACTTATGAACTGGAGCAACTCACTGAAGTCTTTTCCCAGAAATGAAGTATTTCCAAGTCTGGAATAACATCGACATTAATTTGACTGAAGAGCAAAAACAACCACGCAAGAACACACAGAGAACAAGGGTCGAAACTCTTATGCTCTAAAAAATAAAAGGAAAATACAACTGGAAAAGCTTCAGAGAAACACAACCAGGATGACTGAAGTCTGGAGCAGCTGCAGTACAAAGACTAAGAGAGAAGGTTGGGATGCTGCAGCCTGTTGTGGACTTCGGTCCCCAACACACCCCAAGGAGCAGATGGGGACTGGCTCTCCCAACACAAGGACCAGGAGACACCACGGAAAGCTGAAAGGAGCTTGGGTGAAACCCACACAACATTAGCAGAAGTTCACATAGGCTTTGGCAGATCTCTTTGCTGGAGAGCACTGAGGGTCCAAGAAGCTTGAGGAGCTTCAAGGGGAGACTGGAAAAGCACTTTGAAGACAGACCCATTAAGGGCTGCAAAAAGGGGTGCAGGTGAAAACAAATCAATGGCTGGGAGACCTAGGAAAAAAAGTAGGGGAATATCAAATATTTTGCTCTTCTCCTTTCCTTTGCTAAGCACCTTATTTATGGCCAGAGCTGGAGTCAGAATGCTGGGCTACAAGGACTTCGGGCTGAATCACTGCAGCTGTTTCTGTGGTCTGTTATGATCTGCATTATGATGTTTTTGATTGTGAATATGTAATGCAGAGATCATCTCAATACCGAACACATCACAACACTGAATATAGCATCACAGTTGCATATTCCTGGCTGGAGCCTCTAGGAATCACAGCAGAGCAAATCAAGGATAATAATACTACAACTGAGGGCAGTTGGACATGGGTCTGGGAGACAGCAGTGGTTCCTGACAAACGAGAGTGCAGCCCATTAAATGCCCATGGGCAGGAACAACCTATCTGCCTAATGCAGTCCTGCAACGTTTTAACTGAAATGTTAATTAAAAGCCCAAATTAAACACAAAGAAACCCTAATCCAAAATACTACATCAAATTTTAGAAAATAAATAGGGTATTTGGATTTATGTTCTTTTTGTTTTCTGTTTTAAACTAAATTTCTTGTTAAAGAACAGAAAGCTCAGGCAGTAAGCTCAGCTATTATAAGAAGGAAGATTTTTAAGGACAAAAATGCTTATTACAGAAATGGCTCAAAAAATGGAATTAAGACAGATAAAACTGGCTCTACACACTTCCCTGAGTTACCCCAGCAACATCTCTCACTCCAAGAGCAGATCAGTCACCCATCTTCTAACAAATGATCCCTGGTTACTGCACTATAAAGATGGTTTTTCACATAGGAGGCACTCTGAGGGCTTGGGTGAACCTGTGGGTTACAGTTTTCCAGTATCAGAGCTGACCTGCTGAACTTTGGATGCTTGGTTTCATAACACATCCTTATATTTCAGGGGAAGACTGGGGACCAAAAAAAGAGCATCTCCTGAAATAAAAAGGCATCTCTTTATCTTTTTAACTAAACCGTTTTTTTCTTTGGCCAAGAGACAGTAAGAAAAGGTGGTTTCTCACAGCAAAAAGAGCAAAGATGACAAATAATTTGGACCTAATGCAAGGGCTTATTACAGTGAAGAAATTAACGCACTGAGCCGCATGTATCACATAACATCGTCTTTCTCCTGAAATACTGTGATTCGTGATTCAATGATTTATGTCATCGCCATGTCTAGCAGTGAAAAAGCTCTGTTTGACCACACAAAATATGCCATTTACTGATGATATCTGCTTTTAGCTCCCCTCTGTGCCCATTCCATCTAACATCTCAGTCTATCACAGCCTCCCCCGCTGGAAAGCTTGGTTATTTGGTTTATGCAGTAGCTGGGATTTCCCAGCTGCGTCACTGATGCACTAGTCAAGATGGCAGTTGCAAAAATAGGGGCTGTAGCAATACTTACACTCACATGACTGTCCCCTCAGGGAGCTCACAGTGATGCTCATTTCTGTTACGTTTAGCTTAAATGGAAATAAAAAAAGAATAGAGGAAAAAAAAGAAACCAACCACACAACAAAAAGTGCTTGTTAAGCCACATTTTTGTTGCCCAATTCCAGCAAATTCTTGATGGAAACGAAGGCTTCCTGCAGCCCTGACAATCTCAGCTTTAGGCAAAAGCTGGTTTACCTGACACAACTCACTCCAGAGCACAGAAGAAAATAAGCTGAACACAGAAACCAACTCCATGTAGGAAGCTGCCAGAAGGATCCAGCGTGGACCACGCTGGATTCTCTACCATTTGATTATCTACCACTCCGATTATCTTTTCCAAAAATCTCCTCAGAATTGAGAGGACACGTGCTTGGTATTGCCATGATTTAATAGGTCCTAGTGCTAGACACAAGTTTATAAAGCTCTGACAAATTTTTTTGGAGCCCAAAATAGAGGCACTTGCAATTCCTGGGAGTCTGAAGGACGTGGCAATGATATTTCAGCAACCTCCTGTGTGCAAATTGTAGCAGTCAAATTAATTCAGACCCTCAGAGGCACCCCTTGCTTGTGCACCCTCCCTCTGAAAAGAAGTCGCACCCTCTGATGGCTTCTGTTCATACACCAGCAACCATCAGGCTGGGTGGAAGGGCCACATGGAAGTCATCCCTTTGTAAAGTCTAATTCCATGTATAAATTGTGCTCAAGAAAACACCTGGCTCCAGTTTCCTTAGAGATGAGCTGCCTTAACTAGAAGTATCCTACTACCCCTCAAAAAGCTCCTCCGTTCTCAAGGAGATTAGATCTTACATTTACTCTTTTTGAGCTCCTTTCTTTTCTTCTCTGCTGAAAGCACGTAAAGTCTCAACCCAGGAACAGCTGCTTCTAAATAAGAAGATAGAGGTCTTAAGAGCCAACACTCAGCTCTTCCTTCCTGCTGGCTTTGATATGTTGGAAGTGTATTTATTTGTACACAGGAAAAATTCACTTTATTTCTGTAATAAAAATTAGGCTGATAAATTTAGCTCTAGAAAATCAGATATAAGAAAACGCAAACAGAAAAACTTTTCCTTGATGAACTCACCAAAAGTCATATTTTAAAGGTTTTAGAAGTAAAACATGTTCAAAGATTTTTTTCTCTTGTTGCAAGTTCCCTTCCCTTTTTCCTCCACTAATGAAATGTGATTACAGAGTCAGAAAATCAACTTTCCACTGCTTCTCTCCCCTCAGTACCACTCCAAATCAGAGATATTTCCATGCTATTATCTGAATTCTTCTTTACCTTTGAATGAAACAAAGGACAACTGACTGAATGGCTGAATTCTCAATTATTGTTAATTCTTATACTGTATTTTAGAGTACATTAATCATCTTTCAAACCATTACATCACAGCAATACTTTAGTAGCAAAAACAAATCCAAAGGGAGAAGCAAAACATCTCCTAGGGGAAAAAAAAGGTCCTGACGTACAGTTCTCTGAGAAACAATAAACTGTGCTTGTCGGTTTTGTGTCAATAAATATGTAACCTAGATGGTTTGGTGACTGATAAAAAATACTGACTGTTTCTAATCACACTTCTTTCAAACCCACAACCCTCTGTCACATGTTTGTCCTCCAGAACATTAAAGCCACTAGAGAAAATATGCTTTGAGTTTATTGCCCTGATGCTTATTACTGCGATTTCAAGCTTCTGCGGGGAAGAAAGCTGTATACCAGATCATCTAATGCTGTCTTTGCTGCACAAGAACATCCATCTCTTCCGAACCATTACCACCAGAGCAAGCAGCAGTGCGGACTTGAGGGGGAGAAAGCCTCTTGGCCTTATTGACATAGGGGTTTTATGGGTTTTCAATAAGGAAAGCAAACTGCATAAATGACCAAGCAAAATCTGATTTTTTTTCAAGAGAAAGCTGAGTGTGAACATTGCAGGGCTGACAGCACCTTCCTGCCAGCTGGTAGACAGTCTGTGCCAGAGCTGTGCAATATGTACATTCTGAACATGGATTTTGAACTCATGTTTTATGCAATCAGAAATGAGCACTTTAGGGTTTATATTAATTACTGCAGCTGGCTTATCCCATTTATGTCTTGAGACAGTCATAGATAATACTAATAAATAGCAGAACTCTGAGAGAGCCCATAGATGCTTGTGCAAAGACAAGTCACAGTCAGGCCTGGGACAAAGTGGTCTCTGACCCATATTACACACCTAATAAGCAGGTTTACACTACTATATATTTTTGGTTTACCCTTCTTTGTAAAGAATTGCTACATTCACAGTGACCAATAGCATTTGAACTGGAAAAGTCCATTTTCCGTTCCTGAATTGCCACAAAATTCCCCTTCTCTTATTGGGATCTCACACTTTAAAGGCATCTTTAGCAGAGGGATTCCATGCAGGCAGACAAAGACCATTTCAAAACAACAGGGCCATAAAGCAATGAAAGGCCTGGCTAAAGGGATAGAAGTGCAATAGAGTCATCCTGATTAAGACCCTCTCTGGTCACCCTGATGTCTACATCCAGAGGAAGGGATTTTAAAGACACAAAGATTACACGTATTGGACTTGCTGCACAAACCCCTGATTATATCACACTGTCTTTCATTTGAAGATCTCTATCTGAAAGTATTTATCAGACATTAATAAGCTGTCATGGTTAGCAGAGGTTGATTTCTGTGCTACAAAAGGCAGAACTGCAGATGAGTAAAAAAACCAAACCCCAAAAAACTACCAACAAAAAACCCCCAAACAAACACCCTCCTCTCCCCCAGAAAAACCACTGCCTCATTTAGAGGCACGAGCAGAGAATCTGAAGCTCAGTTGACTGGCCTCCCAGCCTGGATAACTTCACACTCTTTCCTCCAAGGCTGCTGCTCTACCCAGCAGAAAGGACCCAGTGCAAACTCAGCTATAATTAGAGCCAAAGTAGCTCCCCTTAATTACAAAGTATATTAAATTAAGCTGGTTATAAAACCATCATCTCCCTCCCCCCCAAAAAAATAAATATAAATAAAAAAACAAAAACCCCTCAACACTTTTTTCTCTTTTTTTTGAAAGGTGAAAATATTAATAGAGCAACTAAAGACAACTTCTCTATCTGTTGTATAATTCTCACTAAAAAATGGGGTGTAGACAGGGCTCCTGAGAAGCAGAAGCCACTTATTAAAGCCTTTCCATGCAGCACTTGGCACAACAGTAGTGCCAGGGCATCACCACTATGTCTTACAAATGCTTGCAATGGATTTGCCTCAAGTCCTCACATAAAAGTGGCCCTGATACTCACCATACATTCTATTAATGCCTGCAGAGATTGTATTCTATTTCTGGATCAGTTAATACCATAATTTTCATGGCAAGGTCCAGTAGGCAGCAACCCATCTTAGAAGATAAAATGAAGGCTGAGTAGATTTTTGTCATTTAACAAGACTGCGCTGGTAACCACATCTTCATCAAATATTCCTAATCCCAGCAGTTGTTAGACAAATGGTAATAGTTTGTGCTATATCATTTCATTCTGTCCCATCCTTGTCTTCCAGCTGCTGTCCAAAAGTGATTATAAATAATGGGGCTGTAAAAGCCATTCAATAACTAGAAGATTCATTGGCCATATGCCAGCAGTGACAAAAGAGAGTGATTTATGTAAGATGAGTCTGTCACATCTGCCAGATCACAGTTTCATTACGCCTGTGGCTTTAAGGTCACAGTTTAACGCTGTTCCAACAGCCATTTGTCAAGAGGGTGCTGGGAAGAAGAGGTAAAATGCATCATGGTTTTGTTTGCTTTCTTGTTTTAGCTACTAGGTAAATAAGTAAATAAAGTCCAGTACCTATTTCAGGTCTCTTGTGAGGTAAAAGAGACAAGAATATATAGTAAGACAGAAATTCATTCATCATGGCTGGCCAGAGTTCAAATAAGATCAAAAAGCAAAACCATCTAGTTTAAAAGCCTTGACAATTCAGGTGGCTTCTTAAATTCAGTATAATCTAGGCATGTTCTATCTTCCAGCCACCCATGAAATGAAGGCTCCTTATAAACCCATAACATGTCAGTAAATTAATTGCTTCCACATTTTCCTAAGACAAGTAAACTTAAAATCTTTCTATGGCTCAGTGTACTAAAAAGGTATTTAAACACTGCCACGGGAGTTCATCTTAACAATTAACATGGCTCAGCAGACACCTGATTTGATTCCAATTCTATTGTCTTCTCTTATTTTCCCTCTATTAAAAACAAACAAAAAGAAACAATGAACTTTTATTGCTGGATACAAACCAGCCCCATAGAGTTCAGATGTTTGGATGTTCCCCATAAATGCTTCAATAGCCTCGACTGTATTGTTAATGATTGTTTCCATTCTAATTTGGACAGTCTCTGTTGACAAAAACTACTGGTCTGAGGCTACAAACTGGATCTTTGTTGTAAATACTACATCCAGTCCCAATCAGTATATGACTTTAATTCATACCAGCCTGCTATAGCCAGACTCCAGTTAGATGAACTGCTCAAATCACAGCCTAGATGTTTACGTTAGCAAATCCATACCACAAGCAAAGCAATATGACTGCCCATCCTTCCCTTACTTTCCTGAAGTCCAACACCAAGTACTTGCTAAATTTTATGCTTTAAAAGCCACTCAGAACAACAAAGGCACATCCATTTGCAGTAGAAGGAAATTATGTTAAGCTGGAGGGTTATGCTATAAAGGTTACAGGATGAACCACCTACACAGCAATAAAACTCAACTTTGATGGAGCATGGTGAAGACTCCAGCAGCAGCCCTAGCTGCTGAATCAGCAGAGAGCACTTCAGTGAGGCTAGTAATTCCTGTCAGGAGAATGAATAACACTTGTTACTTTATTACTAACAGGACTTCTTCAAATATTATTTTAGGTGGAAGCTGTGGATCCGAAGGAGATGTATTCACTCAAAACTTTCAGGTCGTGCTCAGAATCAGGAGTAGGCAAGAGTTTTCTTGGCACACTACCTTTTGGTATCCCTCTCAATCTGCATGGGTGGATGAACCAGCACTGGAGTGGTAATTCAGAATTTGCTCGTACAGAAATACACTTAACAGGCCATAAATCCCCAGTGAAACTATTCTGCGAATACCTAACCTAATCTACTGTATTTGCAGGGTACTCCACTTTATTTTCTGTGCATTAATAGTGATTGATATTTCTACTGTAAATTTAAACAAATAGTGATTTGGCTGAAAAGTCCCCCAAAAAAACACAGAGCTCAAAGTGTGGAGGCTGAAAAGCAGAAATATTATCATTCATACACCACGCCTGAAAATGTTGAGTGCTTGTGACAAATAAGCTTCTGTTGCCCCCTGTAAAAACTCAGATCAGCAATGCCAGCACATGCAGCTGAAAGCCCAGCATTTCTCTCCCTTTGGCCTCCTCAAGCTTCTGGAGCTCTCGAGCTTCAGCCTTGAATTTTTCAAAGCTCCTACAGAAGGTATCTTTCTTCACCTTCTGATAGCTTTGCAGCCCAGGATAACCATAACGTGGAAAAGAGAGAAGTCATGCTGCCATGACAGCATCCCAAGAAGGGAAGCATGGTCTGTCATAGATGGTGCCTACTGGAAAGGTATCGATTATTGTCATATCCCAGATTAAGGTTGGCAGCCAGATGTCCTGGTCTGTCTAATGCTGACAACTCAATGGGTTTCAAAAAACAAGGAAAAAAAAGGAAAAGTAAGAGTCTCACAGCATCATATTAAACAAATACATCTTGAAACTTTAAATCACTACAATATTAAGGCATGTGACAACTCAAACTCTTTCTGTGGAGATTCAAAGGAGAGCCTTGACAGGCATAGTTCAGTCATTCACAAGCTACTGCACGTATGGTGGCAGAAATCAGATCTTTCTACCTGAAGAAAAACCTATTTTATTATTTTCTTCCTCAAAATACTGACGTTTATTTTTTTCAGAAGCATAGTTTAAATATATCTCCAGCCCTGGATTCCTTCTTTGTTTGAGCAGGTCAAGCATCTACAGTGCCGGTGGGTGACAAGAATCCATGCTGCTAAAGCTGTGTCCACATAAAGGAAAAACCCCATTCTGTTGATCTTTGCTGCAGGCTGCAACACGTTTCCATGCAGTGGAGTCCTACCTTATAGTGAAGACATAAAAAAGAATATGAGAACATTTTCTGCTCCTCTCTTCAAGCATGCAATGTCTTTTGTGTCCATATGGAGCCTGTAACACCATGACACTAAAGAAAGGACAGCATTCCTCCAGAGAAAGTGGCAACTGTACCTGCTCCAGAGAAGTCCAGAGGGGAAAATTCTAAGAAATGTGAAGACAAAAATACTTCGAAAACTCCACAGACACACCACAAGGAGAGAGCCTGGATCTCAGGTGGTCTCTGACAATGACGGCAGAGAACAAAATGAGCCAAGGGGAGAGAACGGACCTGCTGGGCTGACAAACACAGAATATATTCCTACTGAAATGAAAAACATCCAAGATAAACTATTAACACTGATCAACAGTCACACACACCATAAGGTTGAGTGGGAGATAGGAGAGGTAGCTGTGCAAAGAACAAAGTAATGCAACATCCTCTAGACCTGTTTTCAACGAATTCTGGATTAGCATCGCGCTAAATACTTAAGACAGTTCTGTGGCTGCATCAGTGCTGAACTAGAGGCTTAAGTTAACTGGCTGACAATCAAGCTGCAACATTACAGCCATGTCCATAAGTGCTTCCTCTTGGCAGTGACCTTAAACCAAGTGCCAAGAGCAAAGCCTTAGCTCTGAAAAACTTTACAGAAAGCCAGACCCAGAGGTGAACTATGGGAAGCAGCGACATTCCTCCAAAAAGGCATTTCGCCTTGCACACAAAGACACTGCTGTACTGGGGCTTTCACACTGAGTGCTCCAGTAAGGAAGAGCAAAGAAGAGTATTAAGTGGTCACTACTGGCAAGAATTGTTGATGTTGCCACGTAGGCTTTTTATTAATAAAAAGAAAGAAAGAGAAGAAAAAACCTCCTACGCATCCAGAGTGAATGGAGAATGAAATCATTGTAGGAGAGCGGCATGGGATGCAGCCTCTTTCCATGAGCAGCTCTGACAGATTCAGGCTGAGTGGCTCACACCCTGTCTACACTAAGCCTTTCTCTCAATGAACACAGGCCAGGCTATGTGAGCAACCCAACCTTCCCATAATACCCCAGCAGGAAAGCACCGCCTGTGTCGTAACCACATAACAGCATTCGTTACCAACACCTACTCAGTACAACTGTGTTGCTTGAAGCAACCTGGATAAGGGAGCATTGTTTCTTTGCTCCGAAAGTTGCCAGCAAGCTTTTCCTTTTCTGGGATGCAGGGAGGGCTTGTAGGCAGCAGAAGGTGAAGTGAGGTGGAGAAAGAGGTCTAGACAGAATAGCAAGAACAGGAAAATCAAGATGAAAAGCACTTGCAGTCTTTCATGCAAAGGCAATGATCCATTTCTGGAAATTAGATGCATCTCTCTGTATGTCTCCTGAAAGGAGTCACCATATGTTCTAAAAGTAGGATATAATATTTGAGCTGTAAAAGCCAAATCAGCTTGAGAAACAGACGGCACTACAATGCTTTAGCAGAACAAGTCCCACATAACAATATGCCAACAAACTCATTTTCTAGAATGGCACTAGGAAAATATTTGCAAAGTCTGAAACTCATTGCCTAAATACAGCATTTGATTCTTCCAGAAAAATAGGGGGAAAAAAAGTGACATATATGCCAGCATTGGGGAATTCTGAGTAGCTATTCATATTCTTTGAGTTTTTGCTTGTTCTTCTTTGTACTTCAAGCATGAGTACATGCTTTATTTTAAACCTGACCTCAAACTCCTTCAGCAATCAAGCTTTTCATGTTCTTCCCTGATTGCTGGAGGGACAAGCTTCCATTGCCCAGCCAGGTCACCTCTGAATCCTAATCACAGTGTCACAGTTTTTTGCTGCACCCTCAAAGGCTCCTGGGTATCAGGCTGATTTCCAGAGGTACTGAACATATAAAATCTAATGCTGAGAATCTGCGATGGTCAGGCTGTAAACACACATTAATGCCACCATTGTCAAAACATTAGAATGTCAATGCTATTTTCTTTATTTTTAACTCAGTTAGATATTTCCTCTATTTTCTCTATCAGATAGAAAATGCTAGCTAAAAATCACAATGTGTCTGTTTGAAGCCCTTTCCAAAGCATGTGCCAACTGATGATGCACACCCAGGTGCACCAGTGACTCACCATAGAAGAAAGTTACCTTCCCCATGCCTCCCAATGCATTCATTTACAGAGGGCTATAGGTTCATTTTCCAGCCTGCTCTGGCAATACCCTAGATATATTTGCTGAGAAACGGAACCAGAAACAAGACTCACTGTGGTCCTGCCATATCAAGTAAAGGTTCTGCTCCTACTACATTATTTTCTAACAGTGCACAACTAAGCTTGAGACAGACCCCTTTTTTGTTTTAATATATAGTTACACATTTGTGGATATATGCAAGAGACGCCAAACCACTAACATACAGTACATAAAGGAATCACACGGGCTTTGTGATTTAGAAAGTCAGTCTCTCAAAGCTGAAAATAATTATGAGCTATATCTGTTTGGGTAAAAACATCTAAACAGAAAAATGTGTCTTAACAGTTGGGAGCTGTTGAAGCACACTTTGCAAGAGGCACAAGAAGCCACAGAACCAGAGGAAGAAGGTCACATTGGTTAAAAAACCAACCTGGCTTATAGGGAAAAAGACTGCAGCTTTTTTTAATTTCATGTTGTTGACAAAGGGAAAAGAAGATCTAAGAAACTGGATGAGCTCGGGTCAATTATTCTAGCTGCAAATACTTCTGGTTTATTTTTAGTCTACCATTGGAAGTGTTTGCTGATGGTTGGAGGATATTCTCCATCCCTGGAAAACATTACATCAAGATTGAATGTTTTTTCTTGAAAAAAACATGTTTGAGTTTAAAGAGAAATTGACTCAATCAAGTTCCATAATGTCCTGAGCTATTCCTTGGAAATCTAATTTAGAAAGACAGTGCTGAACAGGCAGGTAAAGGATCTGGAAGAATAGGAGATCCAACAGCAATTTAAAAGAGTTCAGAGCAAAATGGTGCAACGAGCTAAATCTTTTCATTTGCTCAGCTGACCAAGACCTTACCCAAGTTCATAAAGCCTCACGGGTAAAAGGAAAGTGTTAACATGCTGATTCTGCTGTAAAATCAGTTCAATACACACAATTGTGGGCCTCCCTTTTGTGCAGGAAATGGAAATTCAATTCTAAAATAAGATTTTAAAGCACTGACAGAATAAATGAGTTGGCTGGAGCAAGCAAGAGCTACAGCAGGCCAGTTTGTTATGAGTTCTAATAAAGCACTACACCGTATCTTATTAGCAAAACTCAAATTGACAGCTAAAGAAAAGTGAACGGGGGCAATGTTGCTGTTAACTATTCCACATACAGATACACACACACAAAGCCACATAAAACAAAAATGCTCTGATTGTTCAGCCTGTCTCTTCCATATAGAGCAACCCTTTGCCTCTGTCACCACCACGTTAAAGGCTGGTCAAGGACAGCAGCTAGACTGTCGAAAAACTCACTTTCAAAACCAAAAACCACATAAATTTGAATGCCTTTGGTGTCCAACATAAATTTAGTACCTCACAGAAAGCAAGTTTGGCAATAAAAGAAAAAAGTACATGCAAAAGCTTACTAGACTCTGTAACAAACATCTTTTTTGCCTTGGCTACAAGGTCTTGTTTTCTTACTGTGTTCAGGAGGGCCTGTATCATGTTTCTGTCACCCTAACTTTTCCCCCCATGAAACAAATATGAATATTACAGATGGCAAAAACCATATATTCTCAAGCAGGAAATAAATGTTTATATGGGGCATATAGCAAAATATATATTTCCAGAGACAACAGCTACAAGATTTAGACTTCTTAGTGCAGGGCAGGAATTTTTAATGAAAAACATATTTTTGAGGGATAAGAATTTTAATTACAAAGAAACAGCATACAAATGGCTCCTTTAGATTTAAAGCAGAACAGTTCTGCAACTGAATTAAAAGTACATGGTCTCTTTTGGTGAAAAATATAATACCGGAATAAAAGGAGAAAAGCTCACCTCGAGTGTATGGTGGGTTGGACATTTTCCATGGAATGCTTTTGATCACAAAATGGCATTTGTCAAAGTGAAGACATTCTGCAGGAACATGACATTTGTGCAGAAATCAGATACAGTTCTAAGGGTGCCTTTTTAGATTGTGCCTTAGCTTACCAGGCTACCCTGGTCCTGACCACGGGCTCACTAGTTTCCAAGCTCAGTCCAGTCAAGCCTTCTGCCCACATGCTTTGTGTCTGTCCCCTTCTTATAATCCTTAGAATAATCATACTGCTGGAATAAGAATTAGCACACTAATCTCAAAGTGGGGTTTATGGAAAGCTGCAGTTAGATCTTCACATGGCAAACAAAAAGGGAGACAAAGCACCAGTTTGGTTTTGAAAACCAAAAACTGGCACCTCTGGAATGACATTTCATACATTCTGATTTGGTAAAAAAGGAAGTATAGGGCTTTTTTTGCAAGGAAGTCCTCCCCTGTGTGAGCACATCTACTTAGCTACAGGCATCTCACAACTAAAAACAATTAATGAGGAAACACAAGACCAGAAATGGTCAAAACAACACTTTCCCAAAATTAAAAGTGGAAAAAACCCGCTAGTTTCATTCCTTTACATTACTGTTTCCAGCAGCAGTCTTGGTGGCATTCACATACATCCACAGTGAAAGGCTTTTGAGAAAGATTAACAGGAAAAGCAGAGATGAATTTTTTAATCAGGCTTTGCTGCTGGCTTCGGCTCCATGGGCTTTTTCCCATTTTGCAGGACGCAAGTAGACCTCAACATCCTCCATGCCATTTTTGCCCATAAGTGCCAGCTCTCCAGACTCACATGGCTCTCACTGATCTGCAGTTCTGGCAGGCAGTCTCAATGTTCAAGCACCAGTTTTAGCGTCACTGCCAATAAAACCAACAGCCACTTTATGTTTTACATTATTTTGGTAGAGTGTTCTGATCAGCCAGCTAAAGACAAGAGATGCCACAGCAATAAAAAGTCAGCACTGAATGTCTAAATACTAATTCTTCCTCCTTACCTTTTTATTTTTATTACTTTGAAGAGCTCACTTTCTACTTTCTCATCTGGTTTGCTAACAAACATTTCTCAGTCCCGCTTAATCAAATGCATTTGGATGGAGGTCTCACACTGATCCTGAAATGGAAAGCTCTAATCAGCTTAGCCTCAAATTCATTTTACACTTCTCTCACTTTTGGAGGTGCACAATCAAAAGCTCTAGAAGTCCTCTAAAGTTGAAAGACTATTTAAGCAACACAGGTACATTAGAGCCCCTTGCACTCCATCTGCTCCTGGAGGAGAAAAACACTTCAGTGAGGTCTAAAATGATCTAGCTAGAGATGCAAGAAAGCACAGTATGGGCCTTGTACTTCTGCTGAGTGAATGTCACTGCAGTTTTTGCTTCTATGTTACTTTGGGATTTTTGGAAAGATACCCCCACGAAGTCATTGGGAGCTTTTCTGCTGACTTAAAAGGACTTTGGGTCAGCACCTCGCAGCTTGGCAAGAAAAGGTGTCAGACAAATAGCATGAAAATGAATAGCTATTTATCAAAGGCGCAATCCAGAATAATGCACTGCACCCACTTGCACAGTTCTGCTTTTAGAGTCTGAGTCATGGTAGATTAATAAAGGAGGAACTTTGGAAGACAGCAGGATTGGGGTTTCTTTTATAACATCAGTTTTAAGCATAGTGCACAACAGGCATTCAGGAGCCACAGACAAACAATTCACACAGGGAACCCAAAATCCCCTCCAGGGATGAGCTGAGCTGTTGTCCACAGGTTTGTGTCAGTCATACTCCCCCACTAAAAAGCCCCATGGTGAGGCCCTTGGGTTCCTAGAAGTAAACTCTGCTTCTGTTTCTGAGCAAGTGCAGATAGACTGGCCTGATACATCTACTGTCTCTGACAGGCTGTGGTTTTGCACACTTTGAGTTTTAAAATTATATGTATAAATATTAATCCATTGATTTAGGTTTACATTTATTTGCATTTGGTCTTTCCTTTAAGACACACCCTGTTTGATAGTTAAGCTTTTTAAAGAACCTTTGAAGATTTGTCCCTTTGTGATACTTGTTGCTGCCTTTCCACCTCTGCCCAAGCCCATAAGCTTCATTCAAACAAGGTACATTCAAAGTTGGGACAAAAATACCATGTACACACAAGCCTACACAGCCAGCACATAAGCAGCAGACGTGCCTACACAGGCTGACAATTGATTTACTCATAATTTGCAACCTCTTCCAAAGGAACTAGACTTCCTAGCAATCAATGAGAAAACAACCTTGTTGGCAAATAAGCCAAGGTTCTTTTAAATTAATCAGCTCTTTTTCATCCAAACAGTACAGATAATGAACGAGATGATGACATTTTACATGACCTATAAAGAGTAGGGATTCTATTTTAGGCTCTCCTTCGTAAGGGTGCCAGGATGATTATGTTTTGTTTACTGGACAGAATAATCTCTTATTTGTTTAAGGCTTGAATGCAATTTTATTCAGCACAAAATTTCATCTTCTATTGTCTTAATTATCTGGAGGGTTGAAACATGAGACGATGGCACAGAACAAAATGAATATTAATGTGTTCTATCTACTATTTAAAGAGAAAAGACTTGGAGCTTTCTTTTGCTCACGTGCTTAAGGGGCTGCATCAGACTAGTGAATTATAACCCATTTAGCTGTTATTGTTTCTCCAAGTAGCATGAAGGCAACAGACATCAACCTTTTGCAGACTCCTTGCATTTCCAGCGTTCAAAAAATACGCAACCTTTTCTTCTAACTTCTCCTTACATCATTTGCTGACAAGTTTTTAAATGCCTCCTGCTTAGAACAGTGTGCAAGGCTACACCACTGGTTTTAAAGCTTTTTATAAGATGCCTTTATCACCTACAGCATGTTCTCATGTCAGTGCGAAGGCACAAGCAGCGGGTGCCTGCCTTTCCTCTCATTTAACTCATCTGCATCCCAATAGCTAGTGAATTCAGCAATGAATTCTGTACCTAGAAGAAAAAGGTGCATGTATCCCAGGAGGAGGTGGTGAACAGCACACAGCGACATCAGTGGTTTTCTACCATTGTAGGGAAAAATCAAAGCGAGCCTAGTATGCTGATTTTCAATTAAAACTAACATAATGCATGGCCTGGCCAGTTCAGAGTGATTTCAAGAGTACCAGTAGGGACTGAAAAAGACAGTGCTTACACATGATATTACATGGTTTAATTCTTCTGGAGTTTCATTCTGCTGTGTCAATGCTGACATTTGTGGGTCCAGAAAAAGAAGGTTTGCTTTCCTTTTTTCTGAAGAGGAAGAAATGTGTTGGGTTTTGTTTCAGGGGCCTTTTCAGCTCCATACAGTGTTAGAAATTTAAAATAATTAACAAAGATCGAAAGAGAGAAATATCAATTCGTTGAAGCTTGGTTTCTGATTTTGAACCAAAATGACAGTCGAGCTACAATGATGATGAAAAAATCCACAAATATCTGTGTTTCAGGGAAAGAAATGCAAGTTGTCTGAAAAAGTGGAAAAAAAAGAGTTTCCATGGCTTATCAAGGTAATTCCTGGTAGTTTAGTTCTAGTGCAAATGGAAAAGGAGCTGCACTAAGGCAAATGTGCATCTACGGCATCTTGTACCCATTGAGAAAGTGAAGGAAGTGTTTCAGTTTAGACTTAGCTCTCTTTGACTCAAGGGGCGATTGCAAACACAGCAATGTCAATATAAAGAAGATCCTTATGCTGTTCCACGTCACATCTACTTTAAGGCCCAGCTTGTATGCATCTAAACATCAACTGCATCACAGGTTTTTCTCTTTGGGGTTCTTTTTGTTTGCTTTTAATACTCTGCAAAATCCCCCAAATGCATAATTCTGCTTTAGCAGCTCCAAATTCAGCCAAGTGGGTTAACTTTATACCCACCTAAGCAGTGTTCAGAATATGAAAACACTCATTTGTCAAGGTGTTTTGGGGGCAAGCCTAGATTCAGTGAAGGACAAGACAAACAACATCGTACATACCATTAGGTGTCACTATTAGGATAGTACACCTGGGGCAGGAGCACTCCCTTTCTGAAAGCTAGCACATCCCCTGAAGCCAAGAGGCCACAGCCTCACCTGACCATCAGACTACTCTCCAATATATCCACCGTGTAGAATTAAAGGGATTTAAAAAGGTAAGAAGTGGGTTTTAAATGTATTAACAGTTTAAGGAAACCACTCCAGTACCACAGAAGAGTGTGAATTAGGTGCAAATCAACCCCAGCCACTGCAGTTTATGGGTATGGAGGCTGGAAGTTGCTTGGGTTGTGCAATGGTCTGCCCCAGAGCCAGTCACCCCTTTGACACCAGCACTCCTAGGGAGCAAAGCCCTGAGCCTTTCCTTCCATGGAACTCCAGGTCACCATCACCTGTGCAAGTAGATCATATACAAAAGTCCTACTACTGTATTTACAAAGTGTTTAAACACACAACACATGTGTGGAAAAATCAGTACTGGATGATGCAGGACATCCATACCTGAGCATCTAAAAATGACAATGACACTTGCTATAATCAAAGAATAAAGCCACTCAAAAACTTCCATCTAAAATTTATATATAAATAAAAATAAAATAAAAAAAAAAAAAAAAAAAAAAAACCAAAGAAAAAGGCAAAAAAGAATGAAATTAACAGCCAAACAAAATACAACTGAGAATGCAGTTAAGATGTCTGCGGTAAACCAAGGACAAAACATATCTGATAAATGATCGAATCATACCGTCTAGCAGATTAGTGTCTACTGAACAGAAGGGCTGAAGAATACAAACACTCCAGAGTAATAGCTATAAATCAGAGTTTAATGAAATGATAAGCTATTTATGCAAAGCATTCATGGCTATGACAATTCATTTGCACGAAGTGAAAATACAGTAGAAATTTGTCAAAATGCAAATACAACAGACAGAGCCAAAATGCAAAGGGGAGAATCAAGATCAGGACACAAGGGCTACAATTACTGCAGTGCTCTTATAATAACATTTCTCTCCCTACATTGTGATTTTCCATCAAAAGATGGATCTAAGGAACTCATTAACACGAAGAAAAATGAATCAGACATTACTGGAAAGGAAGCAAGAAATATGCATCTTATAATTTGAATAAGATTTCCTGCTGGAGAACACCTTTATCTTTTCAGGCAAAGTAGCAAAGCGATTTTGTAGGAGAATTTAATTGAGAAATACAGAACACAAAAGGGCTGTTTATATGCATATCTCAGTGGAAGACACAGAGTGGAAATAAGTCCTCTGGACAAAAATGAGTATTGCACATCAAACAGTGTTGCCAAGCATCATAGCTTATCTATGAAATATCACATTTAAATCTGTTTCTAAGGAAAGTCACATTGCTTTCCCAATAAAAAAACAGTTACTTTCAAGTTACTGCAGTTATGATACACTAAACATAAATCTATCCATGCCAAAGGAACAGGAAGGACTTGCATTTCGTTTCGGAAGTCACTGATCTGGTTAAGGCATGGTTATTTTGACCACCAGGTTTAATTTTGAAAGGATTTGAGCAGCTTTACTGTCCCGCAGCCATAAATAACTCTGTGCTTGAACACTTTTTAAAGAAGTACAGGAAGTAATGCACTACTGCAACACCCAAAACACAGGCTATTACTCTCACCAGCTTTATTGCATGGGCAAACCAATGCAAGCTAAGAAACTATCCACTTCTCTAAAACCATCTGACCTTCTTTTTTGCTTTACATGTATATACACACCTCCTTCCTCCCCACCCAAACCCAGTTCATTTTCCAAAAGAAACACAGCAAATAGCTTTGGTCTTCTTACGAACAAGACAAATGGATTAGGTATTCTCTCTGGGCCCAACAACATACATGCAATAGAAGCTTTTGAACACTTCTGCATCCCTTCAACAACCTGTTTTAACAAGCATTTACCTTTACTTCAGCCTGACTGCTCTAAGAAAAACCTGTTCAATACTACAAGCATTACAGCTCATGCAACAGAAAGAATTCCTAAGATCAGGAGAAGGTCAACTTGGACAGTAACAAAGAACTAACCCGGGACTGTTAAACACACACATGCGAACATAAAACTATTAACTCTTTAATTTAGAATAATTTTGTTCCCTTATTAGAGCTTTAAAAAAGAAAGAGGACTACAGATGTTCAAGGGGAAGCCAGATACCTGACATGTTTCAGTTCAGCTCTTCTATCAGCTAACTCCAGGAACTTAAGAATGTCAAAGGACTTACGTCTGCAAAAGCTAGAGGAGAATCAGAGCAACAGTGTAAACTGCCTGCATTAAAGACAGCAGCCTGCTGCAGTTGCCAGCACAAGGAAATCATACGTCTCTGGATGGTGTCTTCCTCACCCTTTTTTCTTGTAATTCCTCACAATGGATTTTCTCCTCTTTTGCATTTTGCAGCTTAAAACTCTGTGAGGCTTGCCAACTCCACCTTGGTTTTTCCTTCCTGGTTAATCATTAGAAATGACTGAAATAGTTCTGTGCAAATGGACTCGCTGCCATCCTTTCAGCTCCCATTAAATGCTATTCTGAGTATTATGTGTCCTGAAAATGAAAATCGTACCCAACGCCTCCCTCTTCCAAGTCCTTCACCTAACCTAAGCAGCAGGCTTAGCAAATTCAGAGTTCAGACTGAATTCTCAATTAAATATCACAGGAAACATTTTTGCAGCTATGCTTCAAATATGGTATGTGTCACAATGTTGTGGTGGAACTGAAAAGAGAAAAGATGAAAACAGCATGGCTTGTCATCACTTCCAGGATTTCATTGAGAAAATAGTTCAGAAATATAAAACCGAATAGATGTTTTAGGAAGACAAGGTTCTTTTTACCCAGTATTTAGAGTTTAGGAAGAGCAGAGTGACAAGAAAGGCTAATGGATAGACTCCTTAACTACACTGAGGTCCATCAGTAGTTCAGATTTGCCCTTTAGCCTGCTGCTTTTCTGAAAGCTCCAGGCTGCCAACTGAGTGATTGCTATCCTTATGGACCCTTCCAGGACCATGCTTCAGATGTCATGCTCTTCTTGCTAATGCATGATAAAACGGTCAAAAACTCAGGAAAAATAGTTCTTGCTGTGTAAGTACCAAGTGACTACAGAAGTAAATGACAGAAGGTGTGAGACACACAAGTACATGATGTTGTGGAAAGACAATCTTTACATAGAAAGAATACCTTTTTCAACTACTGTTTTTCTTTTTTACTTCTTTTTTTGTCTAAAAGAAACTGGATTTTTCTTTAATACCCCAAATAAAGTTATCTGGCTTTTTAACTTACTGTGTCTTTCTTTTCTTCACCAAACCCTCCTGTCTGCTCAGATGAGAAGTTCAATGGACTACCAGCCATCTTCCACCATTATCGATGCAGAACCAACTACCTTGAGCCTCACATTATTCCGGTAGCAATAGCCACAATATAGATACATAGATATATGTGCTACATGGACACAGTTTCACTCTTTTCTTCTGCGTGAAGAACTTATTTTGGGGACTGATTTGTATTTGTTCTAGCTTCTCCAATACAGAATCAGACATTTCAGGAATAACAAGGATACTGAGAAACTCACACAACCACTGCCATGCATCCTCACGTGACTGAGCAGAAGCAGTTTAATTGCCCCACTAGAGACCAGTACCAGACCCAACAGCCTGTTTGCTTTGCTGTGCAGAACCTAAAATAACCACAAAGAAAAGCAAATGTCAAGAGTTACTGTTATTACCATATGTAAAGTGCAGAACAAAATTATTTCCCACTAGTTCTGCTATGAAGAGAGCACGATTCTAGGATAACAGCTTTCATGCTGAATAGCATCACTGAAATTAAAGGCAATTCAAAGTATTAAGAGTTTAATAAAACAATGAAGAGAAAACAAATAAAGTCTGCTGCAGCAACACAAATGAGCAGGCCATACAAACTGGCTGATGCACAAAAGGAGAATGTGTTCCAGTCTTAACACTGGAGAACGTGGTTAAAATGACTGAAAACCCTATACCCTCTTCACTGCAACTTATTCAAGGTTTGAAAACATCCTGACTTCCTCATTAGCTGCAGTAAAAACGCTGCTAATGAGAAGCTGTAGGAAATGGCTAACATGAGTTTGATGCCTTTTCCACATTGCAGGATTCAAATCACATCTGGTTTCTGATCAAAAAAACCAAAAATCCCACACCACCACAACGTTAAGATCCTATTTTTAAATACATACATATACACACATGTATATTTTACCAAACACTGTGGTTATAACCTGCTGTACAGACATATCTGTAGTGTACATTGTAGATATTAATACAATGTATTGTATACAAAGGGCAGGGAAGGACTTCTATTATACAAGAAAAAAATCTGATTTAAAAGGAATATAGAATGCATGTAGACAGAAGAGGAGGAAAAAACAGCCCACTTGAGGCCACCCATCTGCCCAGCCTAAGCTCTCTTTCCACTCTTGGCTGTGGAAGAGACATTGCAGAGAACAACAGGACTACCAGTGGTCATACAGAGCACTTGGTTAGAAACTGCTGGGAAACAGATCAGGTCTAAAACACTTTGTGAACACATTTTTCCATTTTGATTCCCTCTTCTCGGCATGGTTTTATCACACAGCACTATAATGATTCATTATGCTATAAATTATTTCCAGACCAAAGACCAGGACAGCGCATTGAAATGCACAGGGCAACCACGAAAATCTCAAAATCTGTCAACAAATGAAGCTCATTTGGAAGAAATCAAATACAAAGAGCAGCTATGAAACCACACAGTGTAGAGCAGCGGGGAATTGGTGCTATGGCATGAACTTGAAAGTAACTGCCAGTTTAGTATTTTGCATGATTGAAAGCCATACAAACTCTGAGGTCTTTGAGGCCAAACAAGAGACATGTCTGCCTGAGACAGGAATCCCAACCACATTGTTACCACGTTCAGTCTGCACCTAACTGGGAAAACATTCAGAGAGGCACCGGAACCCTGCTAAGGCAAGGGAATGAATTAAGGTAAAGATTAAGTCTTCTCTTTCTCACACAGCCCAAGGTTTTGCTTGGCTAAACAGCTAATGAAATAAAAGAAACCAGTGACAAAGTAAAACACTAGAAAATTCATCATTCTAAGTGGAGCATACTAAAATACCCCCCAAACAGTACATTTAAACTGTCATTTTTCCCTTCTACATGGCTGGGAAGGAATCACTTTTCATCGACCTCTATGATTAAGAGGGGATTATGGCACCACCCAGAACATACTGCCAGAGACATTCATTGCTATTTTAAAGTCAGTATTTCTGCCCATTTACATCTCCTAGCACACAGATGTGAAGTTCCAGGTGGTTCAGCTGCCCGCTTTGGTCACCCAAAAACTTGTAAGAGTTATCAAGAAGTTGTATTTATACATTGGCATTGCTGTACTGCTGTCAACATAATTGTATAATTCTACATTATCTGAACATAAACTAGCAGAAATGCATGGGATTTTTAAAGAAAAGCCATCCATCCCCTCTCCCTTGCTAGAACAAATTCAGCCACTTCTCAAAGCAACAACAGGCCAAGACAGATCCAAACTCCTTGAAGATATTGATTCACAGCCTACAGCCTCAAGGACTTTTTTACTTGGAACAACCTTCAATAAAACTTGCACCAATTTCTTTTCTGTAATGCAAACTGTCAGCCTCTAGATTGCAAACGTTCAGTATCCCACATTTCATTCACTTTATTGTAGGCAAGGGGCTTTGTCCTACCAAAGCACGGCTGGGAATGCTTTGGTTGTCATTCTAATTCAGTACTCGTCGCAAGAAGAGAACAACTGTTTCTCCAAAATAAAAAGTAAAAAATACTTTATAGTTTCTGGGTAAGAAGGTTAAATTTAGACTATAAAAGTTCTACTGCAATGGCATCCACTTACACTAGCAGAAGTATCATCGTTTTGAATCTTGGCTGCCTTTACACATGCACTGGTATTCTATTTAATACTCATGACACTTCTAAGTACATTTGATCCTTTTGATAGCTTCTTGGCAATACTTTTTCATTAGTGTTATTATCTAAAAATCTTTTAATTTTCATTTTAACACACATAAACTCATTGTGAAGCCCACTTAAATACTGCTAAAACCACTTGGAATAAGTACCTCAAATGTAGTAATCTTTACAAATTCTACCTTCTGAATACACCTTTCTGAATTGCAGACTGAGTGAAATAAAGATGACTAGAAGCACATAGGTATTCGTGAGCAGTAATGGAAAGTTAGTTTTCCCCTTCCCTCGTAAAGATTTCACCTTCAAAAAGCCAACAGGGATCTTAAGTCTGCATTTAATAATTACTTTTCTTTAGATGTTCATTTCACAGGAGAATCGCATGCTCTGAATGAATAATTTTCCAAGCTGAATGGCAGTGTTTTGCTCAAGTGACTTTTCTCGATCTCAGATCCAGAATGTTCATCACATACCTAACGTGATGAAAATTTGCAAAAGCAGAAAATCACAGTATACCCCAGAATATGCAAAGACTTTAATGTGACAGATGCATTATACAGAAGATCTACTTCTGAAAGATTTACTCTTCTGTAACCTGGAAAAATTAGAAGAAACCAAGTTTCTGGGAAAACAAGATTAGAAACACATCCAGGTCACTGGACTAACTACACTATGACTCATTTTATATTGTTTCCACATAGCTCCATGCTTGGATTTTGCTATGAAACACACCACTTTTTGCTATTTGGTACCCATTGTTGATTCAAATTAGATTCAGTGACAATAACAAAGTCTGGGACACCCTGTCCAGAAAGACTTAGAAAAACTATTACTTGATATACTTGAAAAATAAATAATACTCTGCTGCTTTGGAGAAGGCCAGGACAGGAAGAACAGAGCTGTCATCTCCCAGGACAGAGATAAATTAACACGCCTCTGTCAGAGACCCCAATATAGGGCTTTGTATTATGTACGGTTTCAGGATGTCTTAATAGCTCCTTGCTCTCCTAGAAGCTCACAGCTCAGCCTAAATTCCACACACATAATTCTTCATCCTACATAACAAGGTTGTTACTTCATTGACAAATGCAGAATGAAAAATTCAGGCTTTGGTTATGAAATATGTTAACCAAGAATCAAAAATGATTAAACCCAAGCACCATGAGAGAAGTGATTCACTTTGCATTCATGAAACGTTAAGTCATTTACATAGCAAGTGCAGAAACATCTCTAACAACTATGATAACATCTTGCCTTAGAGAACTCTAAACCTGCCCTTGGTCTCCCTGCTCAGATGCTCTCTTGTGAAAAGAATTGAGGCTGGAGTTAAAGTACTGGTTGAGTGGAAAAGGTGAAGTGTATGAAGGAGAAAGCAAGACCTGACACCACACAGCATCAGTAGTTTAACAAAGAACATTGCTGTTGTCTAGTGATCTATTGGTAATATCTTTTCACTAAATAAATTCCAGACTTAAAGAAATGTCTCTTGGTCAATTTAGTGATTTTCAATGTTGTGAAGAACTAGAGCTTAATGTCAGAGGATACTTGCATCCAGCTATGCTGCTGGTAGGTATTAAAGTTACATAGAAAAAAACAACACTAATATTCTTCAGTGTGACACGAAATCTTCTTTTCAGCAAAAGCAGCAGTGTCATTCTGAGACACCCTCTGCAACAAAGCAACCCTATTTGTACACTGCCTTAAAAGCACTGGGAAGTTAATTTAGCAGCTGTACCTGTGATTCCAGCTGTGACCAGACTTAACAGCGCAGCAGTGTCTAGGGATGCTCCTAGGGATGCCACAACTGTTAATACTATTAAGCTGTTATAAGGGCCCTTGGCACAATTTTGGCCTGTGCCAATGATTATTTCCCACGCAAACCTAGGCACAGTTTGAGAACTGGCACTGTTTCCAGTCCTACAGGAATGTTTTATAGGTTAAGAGACTTTCAATGGTATGGATGTGGGTCATTCTGTACCAGCTAGCCTTACTGCCCAGAAAATTCAAAAGCATAGAATCACAGAGTCAGAGAACAGTTTGGGTTGGAAAGGACCCTAGGGTCATCCAGTTCCAACCCCCTGCCATGGGCAGGGACACCTCACACTAAACCATGCCACCCAAGGCTATGTCCAACCTGGCCTTGAACACTGCCAGCAATGGAGCATTCACAACTTCCCTGGGCAGCCCATTCCAGTGCCTCACCACCCGTACAGTAAAGAACTTCTTCCTTATATCCAATCTAAACTTCCCCTGTTTCAGTTTGAACCCGTTACCCCATGTCCTATCACTACAGTCCCCAATGAAGAGTCCCTCCCCAGAATCCCTATGGCTCCCTAATATGTTATTAACTGAAAAGTAAACATTGTTGTGCTTCCCCCCACACCCTTTTTTTTCCCCACAAAAGTTCTCAGGACTCTCCACAACACTGAAAACTAGCGGTTTAGAATAAATTCTGTGTTCAATGACGTCATTTCCACTATTTAGCACTCAGAATGTCTTTGAAATTCAATCTAAATAAGCAAAAGCTTGTATCATTCAAACTGCTCTGATAAACAGCTGCTGAAAACTTCAATGCTTCTGATTCAGAAAACTTAGAGAAGCAAAGGCATTTATATTCTGAAGCTACATTTGTAAATTGTTCAAGCATCATACCATGACAACAATCTTACAGGATAAAATAATCTTTAATAACAGCGAGAGTAAGTCTAAATTCATGCTTCTTGCTTCTAACAGCATCAAAGCTGACTGGCCATATGACTCAATAGCAGTCTCTAAGTACTAGATTTAGAGCAGTAATGCTGCAATCCCTTACATGTGTGAGCAACTTGGCACAGACAAGCTGCCTCACATAACCACTTCTTATTCATTTCCTATATCCCAGTCCTTCATGATGCTCCTTATGGCCATATCTTGTATCTTAATAGACCCTATTATTGTCAGTACTGCTCCCTGCAGAAATCTACCCCAGAGTAATTTGCAGGATCACAGCATATTCAGCCACATTAAACTGAGTAAAACTACTCTAGATGGAAAGAATTTCCAACTCTGGCATTCTCCAGATGGACTGCACTACAGCTCAGGAGAAAAATGAAGGAATACCTCTGAGCACATATGAGCAACACAGATAATGTGTATGTGGACTGACAAACGCCACGAGAATGGTGAAAGTCATTAGGTTCACTTTAGACTGGGTAAGGAGTCGCAGAGGAGTGACATGATGTGAACTAAAATGTTCGGTGGCTTTAGCAGAACCTGAATCTGTAGCAAGCATCCTGTTTTCTCGGCCACGCAGCTCCTTAGGGTGCCTCCCTCCTCAGCACCCTCCTTCAGAGCACAGCCTCCTCTAGACCACAGCCCACACACGACACTGGGTTCAACCTTGGCTGAAACGGGATCGAAATTTCCCCTCAGAACCTGGAAATGAGGCTCCTGCAGGGCTCTGAGCAGCACTGTTGCTCCTGGAGAACAGAAGCATCTCCTCACAACAGTGGCAGATACAGAAAAATCAAATGGCGCTTATTTTTTTTTTCAGCCCATGAAAAGAATTGAACCGCAGCAACAAAGAGAAGAACTTATTACCATGGTTATTGCTGCTATTTCTAGCCAACGTGAATGGGCTTTTAGGCTTTCATGAGAGAACGTACAGACTCTGGGGCAAGCACACTGTTAGTAATTGCAGTTGCATTCTGCCACTTGAGTATTTTTGGCATCTGAACTGTCAGAAAGCATTTGATAGAAAAATGTCTTCACATCATCTGTGCCAGCAAGGAGGATATCACGTGCTGAAGTATGGCGTGAGAAGTACTTCCACCTTTACAAGTGAATCTTCTGGAGCTCATTCATCCCAAACCTCTTCCTGGCTTTTTGCAGGACTAAGCATTCAGGATGTCACATAGGCCATCAGGTCCTTCAAAGAGCTTTTAGGTTCTGCATGGCAAAATATCAGTGTTCAAATCCAACTGCTCCCTTATCTGCCTTCCACCCAAAATGTACTTTATTTCTTACATACCACAGCCTTTCTCAGCAGATCGCTGCAGCATCTTCTCTTTCCTGTTTAGATCTCTTCCTATCTCTAACACTTTAGTTATCAAAACTGTGGCTCTCAGCAAAGCAAACAGGAGCTGCAGGATTTTCAACGCATTTGAAAATTGGATTGCTAAAAAAAGAGGCTCTGATAACACCCTGGGAAATTCTTGGCAGCAAATTAGAAACTAAGTAAAACCAGATTAATCTCACAGTTCTCCAGGTTTCTTTTCAGATTTCAGAGCTTCTCCTTTTTCTTATGATCCTTACCAAAATACATTATTTACTTTTTGCTTTTTTAACTTCAAATACAATTATTCCAACTGCCTGAAGTTTCTTCAGCTTGAACATTCAAGATGTCCCTCAGCATTTAGGCACCATCTCCTTTCAATGTAGAAGCTTCTAATTACATAGAACCCATAAGCACATTTGTCAAGATTTATGAATCAACGTATCTTCACTCCAAGTGACTGATTCTAATCACAAAGGAAGTGCCCATCTTCATTTTATCTCCTGTTTGCTCACTCCTTTTACCTCAGTCTTGCCTAATTTCTCACCTGCGGCAGAGCTCGTGAACTAACAGTTTCCTTTTAATGAGTGCATGCATTCAGCGGTGAGTTGTAGGAGTTGTAATCAACCAGAAACTCACCCATTTCCATGTTTACTCTTGTTGCAGGAGGGGGAAGCAGGTGCTGCAGGGGCTTGCTTATGCTACTCGTATTCTGTCAAATGAAAATTGTGCCAGGGAAAAAGAGCAGTTTGCCCACTTCAAATTAAAGTGCTTGTATTATTAAATCAATTAAACATTACATAAAGTACCACTAAGCCTTTGAATAATACAGAGTAAACAATAACCGATTTTGCACCTGCACACTTTAGGAATTTGGGAAAGCAAGTAAGACACTAATGGAAAACGGTAAGATATGCAAGAATTAAATGCTTCCAAGAAAGGAGATCTAACCACCGGTGATTACACCTGCCACTGAATTGCACATTATGACTTCCATCCATTCTCTAGTGACAGTGATTGAACACAAAGTCTCTGGCAGTAACTTTCTAAGCCAAAGAACTTTAGCAGTTTATGTAAGTATATTTTAAACCAGAAAGATTTTATACTTTTACTGATCACTGAGCAATCACAATTCTTCCAAAGGAAAGATGCTGTCTTGTTGCCAGCCGGATGAACAACTCTACTGTTTTGCCTTATCAGAGGATAATTTTTGCTAAAGGAACTGGACAGATGAACCAAGACATCCAGGTTTTATAGGCAGTTCTGTCTCAGACTTCTGATATGAAGTCAATCTTCTTCAGCTTTAGTAAAATGGAGGTAATACCGTTTCCTCTAGATTCTGGCTGACCTGGGGAACTTTCAGAGGCAGACCTGCTCGCTGCTGGTGCCCTGTGCGTTCAACACAGTTGCGCTCCAGCCCTGCCAGGTGGTGAAGCACAACCAGCACAGATCATGGTGCTACCTCCACCACTAACAGCTAATTCCCCATCCTCACTCCTGGCTAAAAAGCAGCTATATTTGCTTGAGAGCTCTGCCTCAACATCCCTTACAGATGCTTTCAATGTACAAAAACCTTCATCCACGAACTCCAAGGTAAGGAATGCTGCTGATTTTGCCTGGCCACCAACCGCAGCATTTGCAGCCTGCTCTCATTTAGCTGTGTGGTCAAAAGAGGAGTGTGGTACTTCAATGAAAGTTTAAAGCAGCCTGAGAAATTTAAGTGAAATTAAATATACAAATAAACTAAGTAAGATGGCTAAACATTTAAAGGTGTACACAAAAACATGCAAGAGACATACAGTCCATGTGTACGTGGACACAATTCATTTTGGGTTCTGGAAAACCAAAGATGCAACATTAAAATGCACAGTGCTAAGTGCAAAATCTACCAAGACCATATTTTAAGCATCAGTGAATTGAATCAAAATACATAATTCACAGTTTCTTCCTAATACATTTCAAAGTGAAATATTAACGGAAGTGTTTCCTTCCCCATTATATTTCTGTTTCTTAAAAAGAAAAATAATACGTTTTATACCTCTCTATTGCTTTGCAGAGCTGTAGCACTCAAAGGCTCTCATTGCCACCTTACGGAGTTTGCTGCAGCCTACCCTAAGCACCTTCAAAATCCGACTATAAATAACTGAGTTTAAAACTGGAAGAGAAATGAATTTGCCTACAAAAGCAGAGTATCTTCTATACAATTCAGACCTTAAACTGCAATTTAGGATACTGCACTGGAATTTTTCAAACTCGGCTGAGATTGTGTTTTTGTTACAAAATCTGATCTTTTCCCAATTTGAATTCGTTAACTCAAAGGCCAGCATACGCAAAGTAGTTCAGGCTAAACTTTAGGCTTCTTCCTCATCCTTAAAAAAACTCTCTTAATTCACTTATAAACAGCAGAGCTCAGTTTGTTACCTCGGAAAATATAGAGCCAAAGAGCACTGGACATAGAGAGGGGAATATCTCCCTTAAAAGCAGGATTATCTTGTCAGCAGCTCCCACTGAAATTCCTTTCTTTATGCATTATGGTTCCTTCCTGACCACTTCGAAACATTGTTCAAAGCATTCCCAACTTTGCTGAAATCTTTGCAGAAATTCTTTATAAACCAAATAACAAATAAAGCCTCATTAAAATCCCCCCAATTCTCTTTCATTGTCTGCTTACTGTAAGACGCGCAGCAATCATTATCTTCTATGATGTCCTGACAAGAAAAAAATGCCATACATATTCAATGATTTTATTAGGAGTTCCATAGACTGATACACAGTCAGATTCTCTCCTTTGTCAAAATAAGATATGCTATTTGCTGTCACCAACCTCCAGAAAAATGCTGGGTGAGACAGAATTGCTACTATTCTGCGCTTGCACATTGCTCACAGGGCTCATACTGTGCAACCCTAGGCACGCTTGAAAGACAAACTGCAAGTTTTAATGTACTGCCATCAGGTTTTCACTGAATACCCTCCTCAGCCTCTGGAAACAAATGACTCTTTGTTTGGGAGCCTTGTGATCAACTGGGATGGCTCTTCTGTGGCTATTTCAGCTATGCTGGCTGTGTGCTTTGCTGAGTACATAGCTTTGAAGAAAAGACATCTGTAACTAAGGAGAAATAGCTGATGAAGTGCCCTCTCCCAAACTAGCATGCTATTATTTATCTTGATCAACAGCCTCTCCAAGGAGGGAGAAACAAGCCAGCCATGGCTCCAGCTCACAGCTCTCACAGGGCAAGGCTCAGTGCTGTGCCTGCACCTCTGGACCATGCTCCTGGCTCTCATCTCATACTGCTCCTCGCTCACAGCCACTGACAACGAAACCCAGTGTCGACACAGCCCACTGAGTGAGACCACCTCTGTGCATCCTGCCACCAGAGCTAGGTGCAAGCAGAGAAGTTAGATTGCATGTACTACATCAACTTATTTACAGGCCAAGTGCAATTAAGATGAAGCCCAAAATCTGATGAAGAAGACATACAGCTTATCTGAAAGTGTAATTTCTGCATCTCAGCTTGTCATTCTGGCCAGACACCTGGAAATTCTCCTCTAATGGGCATGCAGCTACCACCAGTGGGGCTGGCTAACATTTCTGGCAGCAGTGATGGGAGTGAAACCAAATGCAATAGTCCAAGAAACCTCAACCAGCACTATGCTCCCTCACCAGTCTTGTGCTGCTGCTCTCCCCAACCTTGGAGCAAAACATAACCATGCACATGTAAAGAGGTACAGGGCAGCAGCACTGTCTCAGGGTCATGACAACTCTATCACTCTACTATTAGAAATGCTGTTACAATGGAAGAGACCCCACTTAAAAGAGAATTGCTGAGATGTACAAACCACACTACTTAGGTGGAGCTACAGCCCACAGCGACAGAACCCTAGGTATTCCCTATGTGGGGCATAAGCAATATCTTTGCCATTTTGAGCCATCAGTGAGGATGCGCGACACACTGTGCTCTGCTTGGAGACCGCTGTGTCCAGCACAGCAGAAGAGTGCAAACTATACTTATTTAATGACATCCTCCTCCTCCTCCAAGTTATTTATCTTGTCAGGCTCAGTGCCAGCTACTAACAAAATCTTCGACATGACAAATGTACCACAGACTTCCATCACTCCTTCAAGTAGAGCTGAAAGTGGCAAACTAGCATGTGAGGGCAGGGCATTCAGCAGGAAAAAGCAGTCCCTGCTCTCAGCTCTTGTGCTGTCAAGGAAAGGAGCAGGCTTCCTCTTAAAAATCACATTACAAAAGTTGGTTTCCAGACAGCCCACTAAAGCCAGCTCAAGTTAATAGACAAACTACCTCTTTTGATGACTAATTAATTTCTAAGCTGAACTGCTCAGCAAAGAGGCCTGATTTGGTGCATGTGAAGCCACCAGTAAAAAAAAACAGTAAGTTCCAATATATTCCAGTACCTCAAGCATAAACTGTGACGTTTATGCCTTTAAGGCACACAACTAAGTGTGAAAAGACAACTGTTGACAGAAATAACTGGGTTTAACTTCCCACCTTGTCACTGGAAATGACAGTAGATGAAATTACCAAAAGCTGCATACCAAGACAGCTACTACAGATCAGCTGTTGAGACAGTCACAAATTTAAGACTAGTATCAAGCCAGACAGATGACACCCAGTAAATGTTTAGTTCCTGGCATTAGGGGAGAAAGCAAGATATAGGGCTTTTAAAAATTGAGACTAATGTTGGGCTCAACAGAAGCAGCACAGAGACAGAGGTGAGTGCTTTTGAGAAGACCCATGCTTTACTTATGCAGCTTTCGATCAAAGCTTCCAGTCCATACTCCATGTAGGCCCACAGAAGAAAATCCCCTCACTGCTACTGAGCTCCTCTGCTATGCAGGATTTGTATTTCCACTCACAAACTTTCAGCCATCCATAAATCAAGAGAGATTGGGAGAAAAAATATCCCTGGATTAGACCAGTCCTCTAGCGCTTGTTAATTTAACTTCCAGTTTTTCAGCCACTGCCGATTCAGAGACTGCACCAAAACCACAATTTCATTTATCTGTGTCTTGCTTTAGATTTTCTTAATGTACTTAACAGTACACAGAGTGTGGTTTGGATAAATCCTGTAATCTAATCAATCAGCTAATTCCACTGCAAACCAAAAGGCAGGAGTGAGGGAAAGCAAATCCTAAACCTTATCATTACATATTTCTCTCAAAAATAAATCATCACCTAATGGATTGCTAAATTCATGCACAAGTAAATTATCAGCAGATAATTAAGAATTAATAGCCTTCTGTGATCAGAGGTTGCTATTCATAATGAGCTGACTGAAATATTATGAAAGAAAGCTTTTTCTATGAAACAAATTGAAACACAAATGCTTCTATAACACACTCGGTATGAAAATTAATAAAGAATATCAGAAATGAATTCATATTTACTCATTCTCTCCATGGTACTTGAGAATTTCAAGTAAAGTGTAGCCTTGTTTCCGTATTTGTTTCCATTGTAACAGTACAACCTTTCTGGGTTTCACCTCAGCCACAAACACTGAATGAATGTCTAATACCAAAGAATGGCTTCTTCAGCTGTTTGCCATTATAAACCAGTTCTCTAGGATATCCAAGATGAGTTTGTATATGGAGAAAAGTGCAAGGCTTACCTCTACACACCATGCAAAATCCCACCCAATAGCTTTAAAGACAAACATGTAAATACACACAAAAAATACAGCATAGCTAGTACCATTTCACATGAAACGATAATGAAGTTCACTAATGCATTGGTAAAGCTAGCTGTGTCAGGGTACCTCTGCAGAGCATGATCATACATCCAAGACCTTCACACCTGACAGCAGTGCTGGTTAAGGCCTTCGGTATCCAGGCAGCTGTTCTGCATCAGCAACTACTGGTAACACTGCCAACACCTCTATGTACTGCTTTTGCTCATCCAGGTCGAAGTATGTTCAGCAAGGTGCTGCATCCTTTCAGCAGGTAGGAAACAAGGCTACCACATCCAAACACAGCAGCAGTTATGCTTTTGGGTGCCAACACTCTCTGATGCAAAAGTGATCTAAAACAGCCTTGAAGATACTTTCAGAGACTATAGTATTACATTGATTTACAATATACAGCAGTGCTCTCAGAAAAAGGCTTATTCCTCATAAGGCTGCAAGTAAGAGAAAACACGAGCTTGAATTTGCAGAAGGCAGAACATAGATCTTTAATGCTTTGTTTCACCCTGCTACAGCTTCAGACTCATGACCTTTCAGACCAAGATCAGGGAACAAAAGCACCAGTTAAAAAATATGAGCATTAAGAAGGAGGATTATTTTTTTAACTCCTGATTTTACTGGAAGACCATCAATATTGGATGAACTCCTTCAGATGTTCTGTGCCCAGAGCCACTGAATACCAAATGCTACAGCAGCTACACTTCAAAGAGAATATTCTGTCATAAGCTGAGTTTTAGCTAGGCCAGCTCCCCATCAGACTGCTGCCAAGAGTCTTGCCAAAAAAACACATCCACGAAGGCCGTGGTTCATTATTTTGTGATGAATACTCCACAAGCCAGCGTTCAAAAGTACACCATTAGCATTAAATGCCACAGGACATGGCAAAGACAAAAAGAGTGACAATCAGAGAAAAAGCAGTCACTTGGTGTTACCAGTGGTAAGGGATGGTTTTTATCCATACCCTCTCAGAATATGCTTTCATGTGTCTTTGGAAAGCCCAGCAGAACAGTTTACAAAGAAAAAACCCACGTAATATTGACTTCTGCTCTCTGTTGGTACCCACTGGACCATAAGCTTGTGGAAAAGTAGGAGGCGCATGCAGCCGAGACAACAATGCTGTCTCAATCCGGTAATTAGATCCAGAACCAGAAATAGAAAGGCAATTCTTATAAATAGACCAGTACAAATCTTTCCATCCTAGAATATTTTGGGAGGTGAGAGCAGAAGAGATTGAAAAATTTCCCTTTTCGGTGTAATCTGAGATTTCTAGTTTCTACCCTTGTAAAATAGGTTTATGTGCGCATCAGTGCACTGCTGCTCTGGCAAATCAGCCTTAAAGGAAACTGTCTCCAAACAAAGAGCAGCATAGAGAAAACACTACCCAGTCTCAGTAATCACAAGGCATGCTCAGTCTGCCTCAGTTCTCCTAGATGTTAAGGACATTGAGAAAGATGTGTACTTCCCTGGATGACTTTGCTCACCTCTACCTATTTACCTGAAAGAGATTACTTTATTGATCCACTTTAGGAATGGTTCTTTAAATCACTGTTTATCCACGGAAATTAAGATTTCCTTTGTCACTGCGATTTAGCTCCAGTTTAGAGAACACTTGAGTTACTTCAGCCCACCATACCAACTGCTACAAGGTTTACAACTACATATATGACCAGCACAGATTTGGTTGTAAACCTCATAGCCTGCCCTGGGAGTTCTCTCATCTCTTTTACAACAGATGGCCAGAGATGTTCTTCCACAAGAAAATTCTAAGATTACTTTCCAAGAAACTTAGTTGGGCCAAACAGCTTCACTATTCTTCCTGTAAATTCAGGTCTGTTCTTGCCTAGTTAGATGAAGCAGTCGATTGTTTGCACCCTCCATCCCATCCATCTCCCACTACAACAGTACAACAAAACTGTCAAATAGGATTTATTGCCATAAAACTATAAGAGCAATTCTAATCAATTCTTACTATAGAAATGTTAAAAGTGCAATTAGACTTTTGCTTTTCTTTAGCACGGTGGTCCAGTGAGCAGCAGGTAAGAGCGGACCTCTGCAAAGCAAGCCTTTGCTGCAAGCAGTGCCCCGGCCACCTGGATGATGCCCCGGAAGTTACTGCACTGCTTCAAACTCAATATCCTTCTGTGGAATAATAATACTTGTTCCTGAGCACAACACTACTGATTATTTGTTGGGTTTGTTTTCCTTTTCATCCTATTATTTCAGTGATGACCCAAACACAAGACATGCAGAATGAGTCAGAGAAACCCCTCCTCCTCCTCACTTCCTTCATGCCTCCAAATCTCTAACAAATGCCACCACGGATTTCTTGTGGTGGGGGGGTGTTGAAGTCTTTTTTATGCAACTAGAAGCATAACACACCTGCATAGGAAGTCTACAATAAACTCATGGACTGGCATTTTAGTGATGTTACAAGCTTGCTCCTGTGGCTTCAACTGTCAAACTGCTATGAAACGGAATTACCTACAAGACAGTTGTGAATAATTGTGTACAAGACATCCTGTAGTGTCTGTCTATGCATATACTTCTAAATTGAAATAGCTTCTTGATGTACCATAAATCTTAACTCACAGTTTTCTAGCAGTATTTGTAAATACCTACCAGTACATAAACATACTCTTAAGTAATCTATTGGAAAAGGATGAAAAACTAATAGCAGCAATACTAACCGAAATTAAAGTATTTGTATACCAAGGACTTCTGCAAAGCTTTCCTAATAACAGATCTCATGCCAGTGCTGCATCCTCCATCCCAGTGCCTTGAACACATAATCCCCTCATTAGGACTACACACGTCACACCGGTGAGATGGAAGATCATGGCCCATGAACGCACAGTCAAATGCACAGCAGTGGAAGTGCTGCGATGAAATCACAGTATCAGTGAAGACTGTCTTGAGACCTTTAAAAGAAACCTGTCATGTGAATTTAATGGCTTGAATTTTCCTGAGTCTAAAGTAAACGATCAGTTGTATTTCCAAGCCATACCAGTATGTTTCCCATGAGGTCACATATAAGATAACCAGTAAGGGCAAAATGCTTTCATGTCCTGCAGTCCATCGTAAGCTGTTTCTATGAATCCACCTCCAGAACAAGAAGTCAATATAGGGTTGGTTTTCTGCCCGTTGCACCCCTCATCACTCATTTGATATTTACTTTATTTTTAATTAAAAAGACATATAGTCCCTTCACGGGCACTAAAACAGAGCAACTGCTTAGAAAAATCAATATAGGAAGGGTTGTGGCTCCCTGTAGAAAGCTTAATTGTTGACAGCAGATCTGCAACAAAAGAGACAAGAGTATGAAGAGACCCCTAATGCTCCAGCACAACACACTCCAGGCACCCCAGCAACAACTGCATCCAGTTGCACTGTCTCCAGGAGCCTTTACTCCAGGCCCTGTGAGCATTCCTGTTGAAGAGCCCAGACAGAAGAAGCTACAAGGATGTAGTGGTCACCATATAGTAGTGACAGGAGACTGAAATACCACTGTAAGCAGCTGGAAATACGGAGAACTGTGTTGATTCTAAACCTGGGTGGCCAGAACATCCAGCTGGAGAAGGAGAGAGTAGAGAGGGGAAGCAACAAGTAAACATTATTATTAACTGTGGGCTCCTCTGAAGAGTTCAATAGTGCCTTCTTACTAGGAATGAAAATTTGGCTGGTTCATGGGAAAAGGAATGGCTCATAAAGTCCCTATTATTCACTATACAGATGCGAGACACTTATTTTGCTGGAATTGGCTAGCTTGATCCATTTAGCCTAACATAAAGCTTTCACTCCTAAATGAAGAAGACTTCATTTACAAGGGTTGTTTTTTGGTATCTGACTTCAGGGAAAACATGCAGCTAAGCCTCAAAATTCAGTCAAGGGTATTCACTTTTTGCTGCTTCCTGTTTAGACTCAGAACAAGTTTCTCAGATTTGCTAGCCTCAATAGATGGCCAATACCTCATCTAACGTAAAATGTAGTTCAACAGCTGGCCTAGGCGGAAGGAGCACTGGGACTGAAATATGCCTGGCAGGGCAGAGTCTCAATTCTACCTCCTTGGGCAGCTCCTATTAATCTGCAGTGATAGCCTGTGATTGAATACTCCAGTATTTCTCTTCTAGAACCCTTATCTTTAGTTACCCGTAGTAACTTTAATTGTTTTCTGCAATTAACAGAGAAAAATGCATCTAGAAAGTAGAACTTGGAACACATTTGTAAATAAGCTGAATTAGAATAAAATACATCTGACTTCATCAGCAATTTGCTCTCATGGCTGTGATGAGCCGCAAGACCCTAAATTTTGTGTAGCTACTCACGTAGTTAAAAGGAGTAACACTATATTTATTTTGGTGGTTTCCTCTTCACCTATATATTAAAAAAACCCACCCAAGTCTGACATAAATGTAGTGCAAGGATAACACTGAATTTTAAATTCAGACACTTGGCATTGGCTCAAGAAATGAGTGAGATGTGGAAAAAAACATTTAATTTTAACCCAAATGTCTCTCTTCTGCAATCAAAACCTATTCTAACTGTATTTCCCTGGCTTATTAATTACACAGTTATATCTGTACAAGCCTTCTTTCCACATACTTTTTGTGTCTGAGTACGTCTTCAAGCATCTGGATACAGATTAGAATTTTCTTTATTGTCATGAATTTGAAAGGTTGGAAGGGGTGTCCCGATTTCATCTGCCTGTACTGGCTGGATGTGGGGTATTTACACCTTGAAAAATGAGTATTTAAGAAGTAAATAAATAGTGCATGCCATGAATATGGTAGCACATCCTTCCAAGTACTCTCTGCAGTTAAGCACCAGCTTCTCAGCACTAAAGAGAAGTCTCTGAAATTATGCACATACCCAAAAGCACTAAAAATATGTACAATGAGGCTGCAACATAATAGGTATCCTAACTCTACTGACATAGCAAACTTAAATTTCATTGCAACTCACTTGATGGATCAAGTGGAAACAGCAATACTTTTAATGTTTGCAAAAAGCCATCAGCAGACTGCAAGCAAAATGTCTTAGCATTTATCTTGCCTACATAAAGAGATCTTTTTTTAAACTGCAAACATAGGAAGCCTTTATATGAAGTCTCCAAAATGTTTATTCCTAAGATAGTATAGCACTTGTTTCTAGCAATTGCTGACCCCAATAAGAAAGGCCTTCAAAGAATGCTAACAACTCCGTCTACTGAAATACTGAAGAAACCAAGTCATCTTTTCCAGACATGTAAAATGAAACAAACTGTCTCACTGAGAAATGTTCACATAGGAAATGGTAATGAGATACAGCAGCAGATCTTGCTGCAATTGTAATTACATTGGTCACAAGTGAAAAAGGATGACCGCCAGCACACAGCAAGTGCAGTAGCCTTGGAAGGACTGTAAGAAATGGCCAAGTCCTTACAGCACAACTTAACTTCCCCACCTAGATGAGACACAAAAACATTGTGTTGGTCCCCAAAATAGACCATGAAGGACACCATGACCATTGGTACATCCTCTACACAGCTGCCAGCCCCAGCCCATGAGAAAGGCATCCTTGTTGTGGTTTTGCTCTCTTAATATTGCACCCGGTATGACAAGTATGGAGCCGCTCATGCTGGGTACCACCATAAGCCTGGAAGGCCAAGGTGAGGAGAGCCACAAAGACATTACTCCTAATCCCCGTGTTTGGATGCGTGATTGAAATTATGACTTGAGGAACTAAGTCACACTTGTACAGTGCCACATCCATATGCTTTATATATTCATACATGAAGTAATAAAAATAAGGCATAATTAAAACAGGGGAGAGCACAGTATAAGTTTTTAAAGCACAATGAATTTACGCTGTTTCTTGCCAAACCAAACTACTGAGGTTCATCTTTTTTTTTTCCCCCTTCAAGCTGCCCTTCCTTTCACCTTGCTTTTTATGAGGCCCCATTCGGAAAGGTGATCCCCAAACTCAGACTTAGTCTTTCACAAAGCCCAGAGACAGAGCAGCTCACTCGAGTATAGGCCATCAATTCTAGAAAGAGACCTCTCTGTCTGGATTCAAAAGGGAAGCTGCTGAACATCTTTCCAAAACCATCACACTTTTAAATGTGTGCTTAATGTGTGGATTAAAGGGAGCTGCCCTGTGCTGCCAGCTCAAGGGGAAAATAACAGCTCTGACTTAGCAGTCTTAGAGCACATTAATGTAAAAGCCACGAGGAAATCTTTCGCTTGCATGCGTAGCCAGGACATGAACATAGCTATGGTTTGTGATTTTTAACTTGGGGTTAGCAGGCTTGTGGGACTAAAATAGCCAGCTAAAATGCTCCTTTACATAGCTGGACTTCAGTACTGCTGCCAGTCTGTTGTTTGGGTGGCTTCAGGCTGATGCCACACTAAAGAAAATAAGACCAGTGCCTGGTAAATGATTTAAACATGTAGCCATCAAAGTGGCCACATGCCTACCCAGGGGGAAACTCGTATTCAGTCTGCAATGGGAGAAAATCCTTATTGACCGAGAGCTATTTGAAATTTCTTGCAGTTTTTATTCTGGTCAGCAAACTGGGAAACCTGCTTAGATGCACATTTAATTTACATTCGCACATGCTTTTATTGCAGAAAATTGAGAAGATTCGATGCTGACATTTAGAGCTAACACATAAGATTTGCCCTTTTGAATTTTCTAAAAGTCATGGATAGGTCAATTTGGCTAAGTAGTCTGTCCCTAGGAGTTCTGCTTAAATTGCAAGTGACTGGGAAGTGTTACATCCAAACCATGGAAGAATCTCGAAGCGACATTCAGAGATCTGAATCTGAGACTATGTGAATTACCTGAACCCCTTAAACTGGCATCTCCTGAAATACTGGACCACATAGTCACATCATCTGCATTCCTTCTAAACCAACAACTTGAGTGGCATGACACTTAATTTACTCACGTTTGAGTGCCAGGCAATCCAAAAGCAGTTTTATAAGGCATTCTTAACACATTTCAAGTTTCAACCATTCCTCCCAGAGTATGGTATGGTCATGATCTTCTTAAAGTCTTTCTACTATAATCACAGCTCATAAATAGTCCTAACCACAAGTCACAAAGACAGAAGCTACTCCAAATGTGTGATTTATTTTAAATATGTGATTTTATACCACAGACACAGAATATACACCAGCAATTACAGAACTGAGAGAAAATAACACTTGTGATCCCAGACTATTAGACTGCAAGTCAAGATAGCCACAACTTCACATAATCATTTGAGGAACATCATGCTGAAGGCCACCATCTATGTCAAATCCAGTCTCCTGAAATTGCAGGTAACCATGAAATGAGGCATTTTGCCTGCAAGAGCCCACAAAATATATTCTCTCTCCGCTATTACTCACCACAGCAAAACCTCTAGCAAATGTAATGCATTTAGTGGCACAAGGCTGGCCACAAACTGCTTAATGTGCCAGATGAAGAACATGGAAAGGCCAAAGGCAGTGTCAGGATTGGGTCCCTATACTTGCAGGGAAGCTGAGTCGGTTAAGTATCAAAATGGATTTTAAAGCTTCTAGAAAAGGCAGGCTCTCATCACCTGCTATAAAAACACGCGTAGGGCAGTCTCAAGTCAGGAAGAAATTCAAGAGCTGAGACAAACTCTCCTTAAACCTTAAAAGATGCAATCTGAGCTTATTCGTAATAAATCGCAGCCTTTCAGAAATCAAATATTTGCTGTTATTTAATGTCTATTCTTTTTCATGTGCTTGACTTACCAAAACCCCAAACAAATCCTATGCAAATCTTTCTTAACACTCCCTTTGCACAACATGCACATTATACATTGCCCTGCTATAGCTACATGCAGCCAAACTACCACCAACTGCCAAAAACTGCACCAAACACCAATTGCCGTGGTACCTTCTGTTATACAAATACACAACAAACAAGATAGGCTGAACAACCATAATATCACAAGAACTTGAGAGTTTTTTGTCCCCAATTTGGAAACCTGATCATAACCCTGGGCATCTGAGCTCTCTTACCTTTACTACCAAATGCCTGAACTTATTGAACTCTTCTGGTATTTTTAATTTGAAATCTTTATTAAGTATTCCTTGCCAAGACTGAAAAATAAGACTTCTTGCTGAAGCTTAGCATTTGAGTTTGATATGCATTTCTTATGCTCATTTAACAGGCTAGAACCAAACTGACTGCACTCTTCAGCCTTTGGGAAAATGGACCTAAGGGGAAGACAAATGCCGCAAATCTGAAAGACTTTGTTCAACTATTAATACTGCATTTTGAAAGCCAAGAAACTAAGCATCATTAACTTGCCAAAACTCTAAATGCATCATAGTAACCTGAAAATGGGATCACAGCATTAATAAAACGGTGAGAATTATTTTGATCTGCAGACACTTGAGGCAACAATTCAAAAAAAAGAATGCCATGTTTGAGTCTCTAAGTGATGATCCCTTTAAAGTCAGACTCATTCATTTAAAATTAAGGCTCCAATATAGTTCAGTAATCAGAGTGTCAGGATTTTGATTCTGCAGGGACAACACTGATGGTGTTTTAATTAAGCCCTCTGCTAATCTTCAAGTCCTGAGTCTCAGTCTAATTTGTTTGGAGAAGGGTGGTGTATTTCAACAAGGGAAGCCATGTGCCAATTTCAGATACCGGTAGGGTTACACAGCTTTAATTTTACTTGAAAGCAGGTTATATTTTTGCTGACTTACCTTCAGTTATTTTAGTCAGGATTGTTACCATACCCTGAGAAATACAGAAAAATGGCTTTTGCCAAGCTAACAGTATTTTTCTTTGTTGCTGAAAAAGCAATGAAATTACAAAGCTGCTATTAGAAATTTGGCAGTTACAATCCTTGTCAGCTTTACTTGGTGGAATTATATTTAGCATCCCTCAAACAGCTTGCAAAAACCTGTAGAAGTCCAGAAATCAAATCCTCTGAGAGAGCTGATTTTCCACAACTACAGTGAAGGTTTCATGCCCATGAAGTCAATTTGACCAAATCACCTTCCCGAAACACAATTTAACTCTGCAGAAGAAAAATCTCCTCAGATATTCTGTACTAAACATGGAGGGAAATTTTATTTAATCATGTCTTGCCACCCTTTGATATAAAGATCACTTGTTTAAGAGTCAGCAATGCCCAAACATCACCCATTATGGAAGAGCTGCTTTGAGGACTGGGAAGCATATGACTAATGCAACTGATCATCTTTCTTTAAAGAAATGTGCCTATTGAGAATGAGAAAGAAATGCACATCCAGAGACAGGGCAACCACAGAAAAGAAAAAGAAGATCCATCAGTCTCTCTGGCTCCTTTCTTTTAATCTCTTGCTCAACCTGCCATTTACTGGGACTCTAGCATACCTCCTGTCATCCTCATGCACTCAGAGCTGCCGAAAGGCTGATTTTCCTCCTGTTTGATCCTTTACAAAACCACTCTGAACGCTGAGAAACACTAACACACACAGCAATTTCTGCGAACAAGGTTTGTCATCCATGTTGCCCCTCCAGCAGTCCGACAGGCAACTGCCTGCCTTTCCAACAATGGATTTGCAACTTGTACTACAAGTATCTATACCTATAACCAACATCAGATATGAAGCTTGAAATCCAGCCACTACAGAAGTGAGGTATGCTGCACCATCTGAGGTTGCATATCCAGCAGGATTTGAAGGAAATGCATTCATGTTGCATATCTGTTGTAAGAGGCAGGAGTCTGCAAGTGAGCTTAGCAATATCAGGGAAGAACCGCTCCAGGGGCTGGTGAGATCCTCAGTAAGGCTGGAGCAAATTTATGTAGGGAAACTTCTGCTGGTGTGTGGGATTTCTGTCTGGGTGCTGGTCAAGGACCCTAAGGTGGTAAGAGATAATGGAAGAAGACAGAAAAACTAGGGCATTACCAATGATGAATTAGAGATACAGTTTTACTGAAAGCCTAGGGGAGGTTTGGGAAAGACCACCCTGATCCATACGCACAAGCTGCACTGCGAACACCCCCCCTTATCTTTCCCTCTTAAAGAAACACCAAACCAGAACACCGATACACAGATAATTGCAAGCAGATAGCATGGTTTCAGAGCTCCAGATGGTTCAGCGTGTGTTAGGACTTTAGCTTCTGCCCCCTCGAAAGAGCCGGCAGACCCTTCTCCATCTGACAGGCTCTTCCTTAAGCTAAGTGGGACAAGTGGATTACAAGCAGCAAGGAAGAAAGAGGCAGGTCTGAGAAAAGACCTGGAGTATTCCTTGATCAGCAGCTTTTATACAGACCTGGATCGATCTATACTGATAAGCTGTAGACTGTGGGCATTAAATTCAGCCATGTCTCATAGCAGTCACAAACAACCATGGTGCAAAGTCAACAGTATCGACAATTACTGCAGTGCATGAATTCCAAGACCTCTGCTGTGTAATTTGGAGGTTACTGCTGCAAAGGAGGTGCAGTGTGTACTAAAAAGCATTTTAGATATAGTTTAACAAATCCAAATTTCAAGCGTGACAACACTCTTACCAGGAAATAAAACTGATTCAATGCAAAACTTGAATGAGGTTCCTAAAAACCAGCGCTTCTCTGAACTGGCATTTAAATCCACAATATAACTTAGATGTAGCACTTTAAACTATTGGCATGAGGATCCACGTTCAACTTTACTGTGTATTGTTATTTTTTATCACGACTTTATCCATATAATGCAAAAATCTTCTAAAAACTCCATCAGAGTTTAGTTCAGCTAATGTAAATACATAAACCCCCCCCCTTTCAGTTTATTGCTGGCTTAGACCAAACTCCATCAAAACAGCTTGATGGAAGCTGCCCCTCAGGCATCCACGATTTCTTATTGGAAGAACTTGCCATTTGCTGTGACCACCGTGACTTGCACGGGTTACTCAACTCATAGTTTAATGCAATATCGCCCTCTTATTCCTCTTTCCCTCATCACTTGTGCACAGGCATCAAAGCTGCAGTGATCACCATGGAAACTAGCTGGAGAATTAACAGGGAAAAACCAGAACAAGCCTCATCCGAAGCTAGTGCAGTGCCACCCACTGGGTACTTGCGTTAGGAGTACAAAGCATGCGAGCAAATAACCACTCATGGCAGCAGCCTGCATTCAGACCCACATATATGCATTCTTGGAGACAATTATTCTCTCATCTCATGGCAGTATTTGCTCTTACTGCCATGATCACCCTGGTGAAATTCAAGGCTAATATACCCAGCCACTCTTTGCTACCTTTACAACATAAAGATCTCATTTTCATGCAAGTTTAATACGCAGGGTTCTCATGCACGATGCATTGCTTCATCCTCTGCAACGATTTACTTATTCCCAGAGTGCAGACATGGGCATCCTGGAACAACTGACCCATGCAATACCAGACGGAGCTGCAGGGCTGGGTTTTACCAGGGAGCAGACCATGAACTTGCAGCTTCCTTCGATGAAGTATGAAATACCCAAGAGGATTTGGGATTCCAGGAAGCTGGCTTTTGTTGATCCACAGTGCTTTGTTACTGGCCAATAGTAACTGATATCAGATTTTACTTTAGGAAGATCACCATGGTGATCTGAGCCTGCTGACATCAGCTGGTTTTTGGTGTGGATGCAAGAACAAAACAAAGATAGCTTAATTCAAGGGAAAAAGACCTTAAAAAATAAGACAAGGGATGACGAACTCATATACATGCTGCAGTTCAGTCCTCCAGAGAAAAGCAAAACACTGAAGCAATCTCTCTGATGTAGTTTATGTCATTAAAATCATTAAAAGAAGTCTTGGCTTTCTGTCATGCTCTGTAATTTACTGAAAAAATAAAGCAAATTAGCTGATGGGAAAAAAAAAAAGGTGAATACAAACTGCAAAAAATAATGAAAAAAAAAAACCTGCAAATCCCTAAATCCCAAAGAATCACAGTAATTTTGACACGGATTTAAGAGATTTTTCACACCTGCTGCAGTATTTTGTACCACCTCTCCAGCACAAATCTTTAAAACAACACAGGAGGAAAAAAAAGGGGAAAGTATTCAGAGCTGAACTGTTCTTTTCTAGAAGTTCCAACTTCCATTTCAAAACACCTTTTTAATCAAGAAAAACGCTGAGATTTTCACAGATCTGGAAGGGTATTCTTTGATTTCATCTCATGCTGCTGAAAATGATTGGATGCTCGTTTCCTGCATGGCTTTATTTTTCTCCTCCTCTTTCTTTTAATAGGTTTTACAAACACATCCACACACTTATTTCAAACCGACACTCCAGAAATGAATTGGATTTCGTGTTTTTATCAGGTGCAAGCTAAGCAAGAAAATAATTTGAAGTAGCAGGTGATTATACCAATGAAATATTTATGGAAACTGATTACACCAAAACCACTCATTTTTATCTCAGGATATTTGTCGTTTATAGAACCATAAAAAAAAAAAAAAAAAAAAAAAAAAAAAAAAAAAAAAAAAAAAAAGACAAGTTTTGGAGGTACACAAAGTTACGGTTCACTCCTTTTACAAATGAGAACGCAGGCAATGATTTTCCGAAGGCTGGCTGAGTACAAGCTGCTGTCTGCAGTAATACTTATACTGGGGAGGTATAGCTGTGAAAGAGCTGTCTTCGCCAGTGCTGAGACAGCCCTGGAGAAATAGCAATACTGAAAGTCATCCCTTCTCCAGTGTCAGCACAGAGGCTGTGCTGTGAGGGATGATGCGCAGACTGAGGTTGGGCTGGTGCTGAGGCGTTGCTGGACGATGCGATCGCTCACTTTTCCCTTCCAGCCTGAGTGTGATCTTGTATTTGTTGGCCTTGTCTTAGTCCAAGACAAAACACAGCATTGCCTTTTCATTTCCTGATTCTACGGCGCAGAGTCCTGGACTTGGGAGAGATCCCAAGCACTTCTACAATGCAAAAATTATCAGTAAGCTCAGAGCCTACCATGCTCCAGCTCCCACTTAACCACAACTCCCACACTAGCTTGTGAGCAGCTTTCCTAAAGAGGAGACAGGAAAGAAATGCTGGCAGAGATCGGACAGGAACAGCACTGGAAAGCCTCCCCTGACACAAGTTTTACTCTCAATACCACCAGATGAAATTAAGGAATAATTTGGTCTATGGATGTTAACTTCAGACTGAGCAATACAAACAAATGCTTATCTATTGACACTTCTGTAATGGCTGCCATCTGCCTTCCTATTATTTCCAATCATGAGGCAGTTATCTGGAAGCTACATCGCTTCAGATCTCCCCAAAGTATTCAAAATTATACTGATAGATTAAAAAATTGGCTTGGGTGAGAATGAATGCACTTTGTATTGGAATGCAGACCTTTGGGATGCTGAATGTTGGATTTCTGTGCCACTGTACCCCCCAGCTTCTGTAAACATGTCAGTACTATGGGAATAAATTTCAGGTCCTTAGAAAGTCTACATATTTAAATATAGCATGGATTTTTGTATAAATGCTAAAAAATGGAAAGCAATGCCTATAGGATCAGCAAACAGTTATCTATAACACAATATAGGGGCTGGATAATTTAATCCATGCCAGACCTAAGCCATCATTTATGTGACACGCTGCAGTGTCGAAAAGCATTTTTCATGCCAAATAGAGTCCCTGTGTTGGTGCCAAGGCCAAAAGAGCAAGAGCAAACAGAGAACTTGCAATACTTCCCTTGGGGGCCTTTCACAACAGCCTTCAGACAGCAGATGGGCAAACACCACTGAGTCCAGGCACAGCTCCTGTGCCCTCCAGCAACCCCAACAAAAACTCAGGTGCTGCTGCCTGTACTACCAGGCTAAGCCCATCGTTCCTGTACACGTTCCAGGGGGAAAGCTTTGTCCCCTGCTGTCCTGCTCTGGCCTCCAGCCTTGGACTTCCTGAACCACCTAAAGGGCCACGTATTGGACAGCAGCTACCAGGTTTCCTCTGAATGCAACACGTATAATAAGTCACTGGACAAACACAGAATACATATTTGGAGGGTAGGATAGATTATTAACAAGTGGGAGAGCTTTAAAAACACCTCATGGCCTTGCATGGAATCAGCAAAATGAAGGCTATGTGACTTCTGCCACTTTGATTTAGAGAAAAGAAATTGCCTGCTAAAGGTCCCAGGAGGGAAGACTTCAGACAGAAGGAAAGGTGATTAGTTCACATATTGCCAGTTTGCCACTAAACAGCAGTTGATGACAGCATTAGAGATAGGAAGGAGCAAGGAATTAAGGGATAAGAAGCATAGCTAAAGTCACAGGATAAACTCTGCATGGAAAAAGACAGAAAACTTGATGTCAAAATATATAAAGTAGTTTATCTTAGAGGCAGAAGCAAGAATGCCAGCTTTCCATCTCACATTGTAATGGCAAGCTCTCCAAAGAAACATTGTGCGTGTGTGTGTCTGAGCATTTCCTTAGCCAATGCTGGGAACAAAGGTAAGTGCCCTTCTGAGCATCCTCCTCACTGCTGAGAGTTATTACAGTTTCCCTCTAGATGCATCAGGAAGAAAATAAATGTAAAAGATACAGTCATTCTAGAAAAGTACATGCTGTGAAAACTACTCAGAGCAGTTGGAGTAGTCTCTCTGTCCTATAGACTGGAGTGGTTATGGTAGTACTTCCCAGAAACCCTGCTGAAAGTAGTAACATCCAAAAGCTGAAATTAACTTCACATATTATCGCCACATAGAAGGTATGCTTCTAATTCAAATCAAATGAGAAGTGAGTTCCAAACTAGGGCAAAATGAATAATGAAGATATGGAAGGCAAAGGATCTGAAACAAAACTTGAACTTTAAGAGTTCCAGAGAAGGACAGATGCCAGTACGCACATTAAACACGGTGACACTTCCCTAGAGGATTATGGTAATACTTCACCCTTAAATAATACACTCAAAGCACTTCACAGACATTAAGTAATTAATTTTCAATCCTCATGTGGCTGCAAAAATTATACAGTAGGGAAATAAGGTCAGATCTTCAGAGGAGATCAAGCTGAGATTAAACAGTCTGCCCTAAGGCTACACACTGACTTGACAGCAGAGGCAGGGTTACAGCTCCCATGTCCAACAGCCCCGCCACCACCAGAAAGCATTTGAAAGGAGACTGACAGCCCCAAACATCTCCAGCAGCTGCCCAAACACAGCAAAAGGCTTAGGGAAGCTCAGATGTCTCCCCATGCTCAAAGATAAATCCATAAACACATGTCTCAAGGAAAGAGGTGTTAATGGCACCCATAGAATGCCCTAGGCTTGTGGCTCTGCAAACCAGCAGTGCTGTGGGGCAGGTTTCACACCTCTGTGCTGGTACCTCCCCAAGACTTTTTCGTCACAGATCCAGATTTGCGCATAGCATGTACCAGCATCACTTTGGCTTTATGGGAGGCTTCAAATACCTGGGGCACATTTTACAAATACTGTACAGATCAAGGTGCAAAAAAAATGAACATGAGGGGGCTGCAGTGTGCACTCGCAGCCCAGAAAGCCAACCGTATCCTGGTCTGCATCAAAAGGAGTGTGACCAGCAGGTCGAGGGAGGTGATCCTGCCCCTCTGCTCTGCTCTCCTGAGACCTCACTTGGAGTACTGTGTGCA
>JANRGW010024768.1:0-16567 GCA_024733675.1 Psilopsiagon aymara | reverse complement strand
CCCCCCCCCCCCCCAAGGAAAAAAAAAAAAAAAAACAACAACCATATACTAAAAATTTAACTCAAAAAAACCCCCAAATACTAAAGAAAGGATTCTGCCAATCCCAGCCTTGACTTCACCCATGCAGAACAAACAAAAACCAAGCCAAAACAAAAATCTGTTTTTACATCCTTCATATCTGGGAACTTCATATCTACATATTTATGCAAACGACTAAATTAAGTCATCTCTCCCTTCTTTTTCCAAATATCCTTGAGCAGAAGCATTTGTTCAAGAACATAAAGAACAGAAATTCAATGGCTGCAAAGCTTTTGTCACTGCAATCAACATGTAGCACAGATTTCTATACAACCCACAGGAATTTAGACATAAGAAAGCAAATTTTAAAAGGCAAAGCAAAACCCTCCACCGAACTGCTCCTAGCCAGCAATAAGACACATTCTTACATTCCCATGGAAAGTTAACAGTGCAAGGAGCACAGCCACATGTTCCCCTGAGGCCACGCACAACTGAGCTGTTGGACAAAGAACCAGTTCTGGTCCCCATCACTTGCACATACACATAGATCATGGGAACTCATTTTGCCTGGGTCATTTGGCTACACAGCTGCATGTGTCATTTGTTTTTAGAACACAAATGTCTTCCTTTAAATGAACAACCAATTACTGCATGATTTTTAAAAATCCAGAAAAGACAAAACTGTCTGTACTGCTGGTATGGCGTGCTTCACAGCAGAAGCCACAAACATACAAAAAACTCCTGTTTCACTGAACAGTACAAGAGTATTTTAAGTGTACAAATTCTGCCAGACTAAAATCTTTAGATGGGTGACTTATAATCAGATAACTCCCAGAAGGAATCCAAAAACTCGGTCGCAGAAGACCCATAACACTATGACAATCTTGTCCCTGTCTCTTGCTGACATGAGACTAAAACTTACACTTTCTGTATTTCTTTAGAGGAAATAAAATTATCACTTACTTAGAAGATATAGAACAGCTATCAAGATTACATGATGGATCAAAAAGGAATTCCTACCCCTAGTTTGTAGCCTGCATACATGAAGACTTTTTTAGCAAATCCAGTAGAATTGGGGTGTGAATGTGCATGGAAAATTAATCATGTAACTACAGTTAACATAATACATAAGCAGTTTTGTGTTGAAAGTGCGGGGACAGCCATAAATTAAACTTGTTAGACAAAGTTGGTCTGGTGTTGACTCAGATATACAGATAGGGATCAGGAAGATAGGCTATGGCTTTATTTGTCACTTCAGATATGTATAGAGGACCAAACAAGCCGTGACTTGCTGCTACAAAATACCGGAATATACCTGTCAAATTAGGGATTACAGTAGGTAAAGACAGAGGAAACATACTGTATGATTCTGGATGCAGAGCAGACCCTTTCCTACATGTTGGAAAAGGTACATACCAGCTCGGTTGCCAAAGCATCCAGTTACACATTCTGGTATCACATCCTGTTTTATTATGTAGCCCTTGTTGAAAAATCTTAATATTTTATAGCTAAATTCCAACCTGAAGTTCCCACTTATGGAAGCTCATTCAATGCAAATCATCCCTTTCCTTTTGCAGCATCCTCTGTCTTTGAACGTGACACTGTTAAGTCCAAATCAGACCAAATTACCAAGCCTAGAATCTAAAGTAACGTTGAGACAACACTGCAATCAACCTTTTCAATTCTTCCATATGCCACTTTTATCTCTCACCAGTCTTATTTCCAATAAAATTATAATACAAAACAATAAAAATAAACAAAGCAGAATCAGAACTATCACTATTTCAGTCCATTTTTTTGTATGTGAGTAAGCTTAAAAGCAAGCTGAGTGATGTCTTACTACTATTTCAGCGTTGCACTAACTGCAGCAAAAATCCTCACACCAGCAGACCAATCTGAAATAGAAGATGCAGCATATCAGCTGGGACTATGAAATGCAAATACTCTACGTAAAAGGCAATTAGTCAGAACAGATCAGATAAATAAAAACTGGCTCAGGACAGGCACCTGGTGTACCTTCCAGCAAAATACATTTGAAGCTTTTCTGATGACAACGCCAACATGAAACAATAGAAAACAGTGGTATCCCTGACTCCTGGAGTTTAAAGCCTTCCATGAAACACCAGAGATACTCTGAAAAACATGCTCCTTATGGGTTTTTTTTGATATTTTTATTTACTTTTATTACTGAGGAACTTTATTCATGTCAAAATGGAAACTCAATTAGTGACAGAATTCATGAGAATTTATCAGCTCCCTGTACTTAATTTCTTCTTGATGTAATTCCCCGGATATCAGTTATTTTCCTGTTAATTGTAAGGTCAAAGAGGACCCCATGGAAGCAATAAGCAACAGGAACTAAATAAACAGAAGACCGGATCTTGAATGCAAATGTGTTTCCTGAAGGAAAGGAGTAAATCAGTGTAGATAATGTAGTACAGAAGCAGGCAAAAGTTAAAAAAAAAAAAAAAATTAAATATAATCACATGTTCTAAAGCAATCTGTTCAAAAGATTTCTCACTGGAACATAAGTAGCCCTTCAAACCCAGTGTCTTGCTGAGGAATTTACATACTTGCCAAGGTTTAAGTTACCAATCAAAAGCAACAGCTATTGGCTTTGTGAATAGAAAGTTGTGATACTCGCTCAGAAATTTAAAAACAAGCAAACCACAACCATTTTAAGGTATAATACAACCTGCACAGTGAGAACTATCTCACAGTGTGACTGTGTAACTGAGGCAAGGCTCCAGAATACACCTAACTTCATTAGAAGTTTTAAGAAAATACTGGAAGTATAATTAAGAGACTTTCACAGGACTGGATCCATTCAAACAATGCTTAATGCTTTTCAAATCCACCAGTTAGAAGGTCACATCAGGGTAATTCCACAGCATGTCTCCTGATAACAATGCTTCTGGCCTCTTAAAGAACACCACACACTTATATGAACAGCTAGAAATCAAAATTCATCTTTAATGACCACAGAGCAAGACTACCTCAAAGTTGCATGCATTTTTCAAAATCACTGATCTACCCTAAATCATTACCTACTCTTATTTCATTAACCATTGCTACAGACATTAAGACATCTGATACCTGACAAATATGTTTTCAAATGAATTAATTTTGAGCCCCAGAAAAGGTTCTCCATCCACAGAAATTACCTATCTCTACATGTAAGACTGTATCCTCCAAAGTACATCCAATGTAACCCAATCTGTACTACAGAACTTGTGTTTCAATTAAAAGACTTCACTCCCAATTAATTCCTACCACTGTTTAGTACAGACAAGAGACAAATTCAAGATTCTGACACTTCTTCCTCCTATTTCACCAACGTGGAAAAGCTGAAAGAAGTAGATTAGTGAGGCCTTGCTTCTTAGAAAATACATCCCCATTTCAAATCTAAAATAATTTTATCAGCATTTATGTTAAAAATAATATAAAGTGCTCCAATAGTTGTTCCCTGAGAGCATCTCACCTCCAGTACTTTTGAATTAGCAACTTTCTAGTTATAAAAATAATGTGGCAACGTAAGTGCAATTTAGAAAATAGTTCAAACACCAGAAGCAAAGCTTGTTTAACCTAATACAACCAGTTCTCTCAACTGCAAAAAAAATTGTAAGAGCGATATTCAAAAATAACAGCTCTATTAAGTCTTTTAAAGAAGTTGCTATTTAAAATATGCTACCATTTGAACAATGATGTTGAATGTCTTTTGGAACATTAGGGAGATATTTTTCCTTGGGTATTACAATGACCTGTTATACAGCCTAAACAGCTCCTGCAACATCCTTCTCTCACAGAACTTCAGGAAAATGAAAACTATAAATTTGAAAGATGAATTTATAATTCAGTACTAAATAAAATCAATATTAAAACAGTAGTATATTTATGCTGTAAAAGCTTACAAGAGTGATGATTCAAGAATGAATATATCTGCTTTCCCTTACAGTTCAGCAATAACTGACTCACCACTGCTGCCTTCTCACTTTCTTATCAGACTCTGTTCCTCCACCATGCAAGCATCAGCAACATGGACTGTTTTCAAATCTGATTCAGAAGTCTTATGGTAAGGAAGCTAACCCTCCACTTAAATACAAATACTAGGAGGCTGGCAAGTCTCTACTAACCAGTGTAAACTGTTATGCTAAAAACACTCTACCAACATAGGTCTGGTTTTGAGGACTCAACCCTAAAAATTTTCTATAAAACTATATGTAATATTACAGGAACATCAATTTAACATGTATCCATACATTTATTATTGGTCCAGATTCAGCTACTTCTCCCTAAGAGGAACTTACACATATATCTTAAATGACAGTCTAGACTATCTTACAGTGTACTACAGATCTACCATGGGATTTGGACCAGATGATCTTCAAAGGTCCCTTCCAACACAAACAACCCAACAATTCTATGATTTTCCTGAAAATAAAAACTAGCTGGTAGAAACCAAAAGCAGAAAAGTAATTTGACATACTTCCTAAAGCGAGGAAGTGTACTTGGATATAGTGCTCAGAAGGATAAAAACTATTAAATTACCTTTAAAAAACAAAATTAAAGGCAACACCATTCTAGTATGCATTGAAGAACAGCAGAACAGTACACTGAGTGGAATAGGGGCAGAGAAATGCTTTGAAAGATCTTATGAGAGCAAAAAAAAATGACTTGGCCTATGAAAAATTTTAAAAGGGTTAAAAGTGAGCTCTTAAAAAAACAGACAAACAAAACAAACCAACCAACCAAACAAACAAAAAACTAACCCAGACCCAGAACAAAGCCCACGCAGTTAGGAGAAGGAAAGGTCAGACACTAGCAAGGTGAGAAAGCCACCTGGCCACTTCCAAATGACATGACTAAGTGGACACAACTTGAACTGACAGGGGTGTAAGGGCATTGGGGAAACAATCCATATCCCTCGCAGTAAACCACCTTTGGCTTGAATATAGGAAGGCGGTTTTCTAATTGTATAATCTAAGGAACCATAAAGAGATAAAAATAACCACATTCAGTTTGTCCTATTGAATGGAGGATTAAAATAACTGGCAACATTTTGTTTTCAGTCATGAACTAGAGGTGGATTCACCAGGTCACAATTGGAAAAGGAGAACTGCCAGTCCTTGATAAGCGTGGTGATTACCATTCTTTTATATACAGAACTACTCAAAGGGAGTACAGCTTCCTTACACAGCAATAATAGCATATCCTTTGATTTATACAGTAGTTCTCCAGCAATGCAACCAACATCCTGTTTTCATCTTAAAGTACAGCTGGGCAGTCTGTCTACAGGCTTTATTTATCAGAGTTCCTATAACTGAGTGACTTCTCATAATAAGAAACAGCATCCTCCAATCTAGCAGCATTTTATGCTCCTGGTTCTTTCCTTCTGAAAATGCTAATATAGTACCTACCTGATCTACAGGGTATATAGATGTAATTCAAAGTGTTTTGAAACAATGTAACTTAATTTTATAAACATTAACTAAAAAAAGTAACACACTTTTCCCACCCAGGAAGTCATGAAAAAGCATCCAAGAAAATTCAGAGAAAGAGAATTTTCTTACTTCATGACTTTCAGAAGAAAGGGCAAAAATATTGCTTGAATCATCTAAGCTGTAAAAACTCATAAAGCCCTTGAAACACACATACATAAATTCCTGAGATATGAAACCATTTCTAAGTTCTCCTTGAATTTAGAAGTACGCTGAATATAATAGAGAATCTCTGTAAAATGCCTAAAAGAATACACTTTTGTTTTATTAGACACCTCTCAGATTATTTTAAGTTTTTAATAATCCTGTAGCCTGCATTATCACAAGTCAGAATCCTGACAGAAATCCAGTATACTCCACATTCCTACCCATGAAAGTAACCATCCAAAAAGCATTTTGAATGATTTACATGCTCACTCTGTAACCATGCAGTAACTCATGAACATGCCATTCACATGTTGTCATGCTTTAGAAATAGAACGACTTAACTGTTAAGCTCTGTACTTGTTCAAAACAGTTTTAGAAGAAATTGATGCTTGTTGAATACGTATCACTAAAAACTTATAAAATGAGGAATGTTTTGCTAGTTTTACCTACCAGACAGACATATTTTTTACTGATTTATCCTAAAGCAAGTGGTAAGCACCATGCCAGTAAAATATCAGTGTAAACAAAAAGGCAATTACTAATACCAATATAGGACAACCTTCTTAATTAGAAACTAGTGACATGGCAATTAGCAAGCATTAGAGAACCTTAAATTTGACTACACTGGCCAAAAAGGCCAATGGGGTAGGGTGGGCACTGGGGGTAAAGGACAGGCAGCATTACCACCAACACAGCTACAGCAATAGAAGCTTCAGTGACAAGGTGCGTAAATCAGAACATGAATATCACCTAAACCAGAGCTTCTGCTCTTGTCCTTAGTGTCCTTGACCTGGAGCTAGGTCAGGCACAAGCTTCAGAGTGCTCATTTGTTAAAATATCTTGAAAATTTGTCCCAGTTTCTCCAAACTGGACTGCAGTAGGTTAGTGCTTCACAGAATGTTATTAAAAACTAAAGTTCACATGCTGAAATCAGAGAAGACAAATAACCTGGGAAAAAGTTCACAGGCAGCTATCTACACAGATGACAGGAGCAGAATGACACACAAACAAGAAAACTTCAGCTTCTAACCCAGTGATAATTTGAAAAGTTCAGCCTCTACTGAGTAAAACTCTAATGGCCACTGACCTAAATCCCACTGACCTCTCCTAAGTGCCATATTTACTCTCTCTCAGTCGGTGTGTTCAGGTTTCGAATGCCACCCAAAGACGGAAATCCATTGAAAGAATTCTTGCTTCATACTGGAGAAGAGATTCAAGTTGTGGGTAATGGCCATCTGGCTGTTCTTTTGATGTACATAAAATGACATCAACAACTTTTGTAATTCTTATTACATGACTTAACGGCACTAGCACAGTGCTGCTATAAAGCAGAAAGTGCTTAATGCAGAAAGCCTCTCTTCAAATACAGAACTTCAAAACTGACACTTCAAAAAACATCCCCAAACTAACAGCATATCCTAAGATGAATATAGGCAAGGCAAGAGGGCCTAAAGCAATAGAAGTCTGGCCTAATCTTAAAAAGAGAAAGAGGAGTTGTCTCAGACTTCTGTGATTACAAACAGCTTATCACTGACTTCTTCTAGCTGAAAAGAACATAGAGAAGCTGCAACAAACTTATTTCACCAGTTGAGAACAAGACATTGAAACTTCTACCTAGGTTATCTGGAAGGAACAGAGACGAGTATGCAACCTCTGTTATTTATTTGACTACCATGCTAATAAAAAGAAAACAAAACCAACTCCCACCCACAAAATATACAAACAAAACCAAACCACAAACCAAACCAACCAAACAACAAACAAAACCACACAAAACAAAAGCCATAATGACAAGGAGTGGGGATAACAGTGAATCTCCATATTCAGCACCAAATCTCTGACTGTATCAGTCTTTCTCTTAAGAGCCACCAAGTCACTTCTTTCTCACTGCAACTTACCATTTACCTGAAAAATATTTGTTAATCAAAGCAACATCTTAACACAGTGATACATAATAGTACCACTGGTAGAGTGGTAGAGTTATGTCAGGTTGAGGAAGTGATTCACTTTTTCTGATGGATCTCATTTTATCACTGGAAGACAGAAGTTTTTTAATGGGTTTATCTTATTGACTGAATTTTTACAACTTCAACAAATCCTATGCCATGTACAGCTATACCTACTTACCTCTGGTAAAGCATCACATGTTCTTTCGCAAACAAACTGGAGATCTTTCTACCATGTTGAGCGTTTATTCACATTATACCACAAACCGACTCAAGGACACACACTGTGTATGACTGAGACGTGAAACATGATGTGTCAGGATGTGCGAAAGGCCAGTAACTGTAGATAGTTTTCCAGATCTCACTGTTCTTTTATTTTTAAATGACACTTAAAACCTCATAAAGTGATTATGTCTAATCTTGGAGCTTTTGTTTACATGAAACAGAAGAACTCTTTACACAACCATTTTTTTTCTGAGACTATGCTGGCAAATAAACCACAGACTTCTCAATCAGAATAGGGTTTTGCAACCATATTTTTAACTTAAGTTGACTATGTTCTTCCAAGTGGTTCTGAAAAACATTTGTTTACAAAATAAACAATTCCTTGGGCACATCATTTCCTACTGCAGATCTCTGCAACATGAGCAGGAAAAGGCAGCATCAGCTTGTCAGAGAATAGACAGATGTCACTCAAGAAACGTGAAGGAAAATTCAGCTCTTCTCTAGTGGACACAGCATGCAGGATATGTCTTCCGCAGGGGGGCACAGCTTTGACTCACACCATATTGATCCTTCCACAAGACCAGTACCAAGTAATTTTAAAACCTTCATCTACAGTCAACACATAAAATACTGCCCGGCACTGCACAGGATGGAACTTCAGCATTTATGTTATGTGTCATTATTTCCAAACATTCTCAATTCTACCATAAAAACTTACTCTGGATTAAGTGCTGGCAAGTAGACTTAAAAACAATAAAATCCCGTAAACCCGTTGGCTGGCAGGTTTACATACTGGAGCTGCACTATCCAGGAAAATTTTCCCGTAACTAAAAGAAGGAGGAAAAAAAAATACCTAATAGCTGTAACTTGAAGAACACCATCAGAGAGAAAAACCAGAAACTGATTGATTTGTTTATTTCTAAGACGACCTTGACACCAGCTCCTCCACCCCTTTTTATTTATTTTTTTTTTCTGAAATAAATCACTATCTTTTTAAGGTTTCATTTAACATTTACAATTCATTGCCTCTCTCCTTTATTCATTTGAGATTTATGGATAAAGAGGCATTACAGCAATGTATTTTGGGAGGATGACTGGAAAGTTTGTAAGAATGTTTGGGCAGTGAAAATATGAGAACAAAGAAAGATGCTTAAAAAGAAAAGAGACCCCAGCAGTTCAGACAATGATGTCAGATCCTTATTAGTTTTCCAAAATAAGCTGCTTCAAATTCTCTCCTATCCCACTCACCATTGACAATCGGCTCTGAAGGAGCATTTATAAAATGTTTTGGTTTTCCATACCTTATAGATTTTCACCGCGCTTTTCTATAAAAGTGAAAAAGCATTGCCCAGTGTGTTTGTATTTTCTCAACAATACTTGGGGGGAGGGTGGTAATATGCACCCTACACTGCAGAAGAACAATGAAAACAAAACCCAAAAGTTACCTAGATTTCAAAATCCTTTCATCCCTGTACATACCACTTGGAAGAAAAACAGACCATCCTCCCCACCCCTCAAAAAAAATCCAGCCAACCAAAAAGAAACAAGAGGGAAATATTAAAGTGCTGAAGGAATGAAGACATATCTGACCCAGTTCCATCAGTTCATTTCTGCAATAAACATCCTGATAACCTGTTATGCAGACATCAAATTAAATATACATGATTCTGAGGAAAGGGAGTATATAACACACAAATAAAATTGCTGCTACTGGCCCAACAAAGCCATAAGTAAATTCTGACTTAGCGGAAGAGAGAAAAATAGCAAAATAAATCCTATTTCATTTTCTAGCTAACACTGCTGCCTTCAGATCTCAGCTCTAAGTCCTGTGATGTCTAAGGCATTCCTCAACAAGCAGATAAAAACAGTACTGCAGGGACAGCCAATGACCCCTCTTCAGAGTATCATATGAAAGGGCCTGGGAAGCCTTTCCCCACTTAAACACGGTAGCAAAAATAGTCTCCATGCCCATATAAGGACAAGGCAATAAAATGCATGAATCTAGGTAAAATGATATATGATATTTAAACACAAAGCCACGTTTATGAAAAGAAGAATCTATAGTTTCAGGGTGAAGTCAGGGCAATCAGATAGAGGCAGAATGGGACACAGGGGAAAAAACAACAAACCCAAACCAGACAGAAAGACCAAAGTAAAGGGCCAGGTTCTTTTATAGTCTCAAAATTTAAAAGAACACATAAAAACAGAACCCAAAGAGCTAAAAGCAGAAGGAGTCTATGGAAAAGTTTAAAGACAGGGTCATACATTGCAAAACAATATAATGTAACAGGAGGAAGGCATCTCCTTCCCCCTCCCAAAAAAAAAGAGGGGGAGGGGAGAAAAAAACAAACCAAAACAACCCCAAGTGTTGTTCAAGAGCATCTGCCACCAGTAAAAGCAGATGGAAAAAGTCCACTTTAGCTTCCAAGTGCTAAAACCCGTAATAGTTAAGGTGCCTCGGGAACTGTTACAATCCTTCAAGGTTCCTAAGTGTGATGTATGACAAAGGCTTTTAAAAGAGAAGTAGTAGCACACTGAAGTTCAAGATGCAGCAAAACAGGACCTTCTCCAAGTAGTGAGTACTTTAAAAAATGAATGAGGTAAAAATAGCTCAAGGAGGGTGCCAAGGATGGAATTAGTGAGGCTGCCTTGTAATGTGGGTGGAAGGAGGATCAAAATTGCAGGCAAGGGGAAGCAAGAGATCATGAATCAGAGACCAACAGAAGATACCGAAAAGTTTATGTCTGGAGACTTCATAGAGTAGATTGAGAAAACAATAACTCTTAAGAAATGGAAGTCTGGGAACCTAGGGACAACTTTCAACACAGCAGTACCTGATTTTTGAGGAATTAAAGTTTCTGAATTTAAATAAATAAATATGTACATAAATAATTTGTCAAAGCCCAGATTCCTGCGATGGCTTGAATTTTTTATTTTACACAAACTCCTGAAAGTCATCAGAAATTCCACCTCTGGAAATTCCACCTACTACACAATCATCATCAACAAACACACGCCCTGTTTGTCTTGCAAACTAAAGAACTAAAAAAACCTTCCACCCATGCATATAATTTCTATGCTCTCAAAGCCAGAGTGGTTTCATATTTAATTCTGCAGAACATGCATTTTTAATGAAAAGAACAAAAGGTTTAAGTCCACAGCCACTAGTGAAGAAAGATGTACTTGATATTTGCCTGAAGGGGCTACAACCCAGCACGATGACTTGTAAACATCTGTTTTCTCAACTTCGTTACTGACAGACCTTTACATTTTGGCTCCTCTTTTTTTCTCTTTTTTTTTTTTTTTTTTTACTAGATCCAGACACAAAACATTGTGACATAGTTCCTCCCAAGCAAAAAACGCCGCCAACACTGCTATCACAAGAACAGTTAAACAATAGATACGTCAGTAGACTAACTTCTACCAGCGGTATTATGTCTATTTGATTTGTCCATCTGGTTTGATAGTACGGAAGGACTGCACTAGGCTTTACAAAAGACAAGAGCAATATAATACTTAAACATATAGTAAAAGAGTAGATGACAAAAATATGCCCTTCTAATTACCTGGATACCTAAACATCAAAAGTATCTGGGCACTAGTAACACAGTTTCCACTGCTACCCTACTCATGGTCGCATGCACTTGAACATAACCCAGGGTATACAGCAAAGCATCCAGCCCATGAAACTGTTGGAGCAGTGGGAAAGGGAGAAGCTGACAAAACATTTAAAAATTACCTGCTAAAAATCCATGTACAGACACTTTGTAACTTTGGAAGAAAATCCATCTGAATGTCTGACATTAAAGCCAGGTAAAATACTACAAGGGAAAATTAATCCCCAACACAAAACCAAGGCCCATGAAAAGAACAAGATTTTAAAACAATAAAGCAATATCAGGCATATTAAAGTGAAAGACAATTGATTTTAAAGAAAAACAGCCACATTTCTAATGCTGTTATTTTGAGACAGAGTGCTAGTGGGTTTTGGTTGGGTTTTGTTGTTGTGTTTTGTTGTTTGGTTGCTGTTTTTTTAATTAAAACAGTATCACTTTGTAGGGCAGATGCAGAACCAAAAAACCCCAAACTGTACCATTGTTGGTATCCAAGAAAAAATTCACGCTCACATTTCATCTTTAGCATAGAGCGATTGTCTGCACTGCTTTGAGAAGAACTTGATTTGTTTGTCTATTTTAAAATAAGATTGATCTATGTTTTCCAAACCAAGTAGGTTCATTTCCAGAACAGAAAAAAAATTGACAGAAATGTGCAGAAAAGATTTTTAAAATACAGCTCAGAAAGTTCAGCTTGGAAGCTATTTCTTCAATGAAAACCTCTACAGAACTAAAGCTTCCAGCAAAACCAATGCTTTCTCACAGAAGAAAGTTTATGTCTAGCTAAAAATATTTATGTGCCCTATTTTCTTTAACTGAAAATAGCAATCCTGACAACCCTAGTCTTGTAGTGCAGCCGACACACATGCAAGCTTTCCAGGGAAACATTACATAGGCAGATTAGAGATCCATCCTTTAACCACCTATAGCATTTGACAGTTTACAACCAGAAGAGATACACGTCAATGAACATGCCCCTTCTGAACTGGATAACCTCCTAGCAAAGAAAACACAAATCCAGGAACTCTCAATTCTGTAAAGATTCGCATGGTATTCCACTTCTGATGCACAACCCCCACCCCACCGCCCCACAGTTTCTTAAACTATAAAAAAAAAAAAAAAAAATGCATTTTTACCCACTAGCCCAATGCCACGCAGATTTTAGAGTCAGAAAACATCTACTGGAACTCCAGTTAGCAAAAGTTTAAGCTTACTTTCATGCAAAGAGTTGTGTTTTTAATTGTGGGACCTTATGAGAGACTTCAGGTGAAATCTCAAGCTTTTAATTGCTTGTTACAGCTCAAAACACCAGGGGTGGTTTTCCCCCTTGAAATCTCCATTGTCACATGCTGCACAGCCAGAGTTTCCTCTTCATTGTGCTAATGCTGGGCATGGCCACAGAACTCCACAGGAGTCTAGAAGCCAACATTTTGGTTTCTTGTCATCCTCTAATGCCCTGACATCAACTCTCTGAGTTTTAGAGCTGCACACAGTGACAGTAAACACTCATAGTAAAAAGCAGCTCTTCCTGAAACAGCAGACAGCTACGTGACCTTAAGTCAGAGCAGCAGGTCAGCAGTTGGGGAAGCAAGTGAGAGCCAGGTGAAAAGAAAGTGCAGGATTATATCTGTTTCAACTTGCAAGCAGCCATAAAAGAGAACACCCAGCATAATGTATCCACTACATTAACAGAGCAACTCATCAAATTGACTTGTTAATTTCTAGGGAAGAAAAAATAGTTGAGCAGGCTAACATCGTTACAACTCTAATGGCTGGCTGAATAATTTGGCATCTGCTGCTCCCCAGCACACATAAAACTGTAACAGTGGCAGCTAGAAACAACAGCAGTCAAGCTAGAAAAACTTGCACAGTTAGAAGCTTTCTTCCAAGCTACAGCCAAGGAAGTCAGAAACAGTACTGGACTTCATGAAGGGTGACCTAGTTAGGTGTTACCAGATTACAGGAGAAACCATGTATTTGTGACATTAAAATATTACTAGTGAGTTAATTGATCTGTCAGATTACAGGAATCTGTAAAGACCATCAGTTTCCTCTGGAATCTAAGCTTTCGGTTCCCTTTAACAGGTTCTTTTCTTCTTCGACCCAACACAGATGCACCTACTCAACACAAACGGTGATCTTCAGGTTTACACACACACTGTAATCTCCTCCTTTAAAGTTCAACAAAAATAATTAATAAAAATTCCATGACAATAGAAAGGAATCAACCCTAAGATAACACTGAGGCATACCTTCCAGATGTAAGCACTTTCTCCCCTTGCATAGGTTTGGTACGTCACTAAATAGCTCTCACTTTTCTTTTTCACAGAATACCACCACACTTGGACAAAGCTTTGAATTTCTGCTGATTTCTCTATTTGTGTATTACCCTCCCACACATTTTTTCACCCTAGTATCCACATTCCTCAACCCTCTAATGTTTCCTTGATCTCATTCCCACAGCAACACGCTCCAACAGTGAACGTTACCACTGACTACTCCATAGGCACTCAGCTATGACTTCAGACTTTATGAAGTTTCGGTAATCAAACCAGATTTTAAATACAAAATCCAGTTCATATCACCACTGTCTCATGCAACTATTTGACATTGCCTTGGTTAAAACAAACACATCAAAAAAGAACAATATAATCACCTCCAGAAATATTACATGTATGTTCAGAACTCAGTTGGCAAATTAGCTGCTGGAATGATTAGCATTCAAGTGGCTTCTGATGGGCATCCACCCACAAAGTAGTGAACTCCCTGTTTCAAACATCTAGCAAGCCCTGTGATCACGAATTCCCAAAGTTCTTTCCACTTTGTTATTGCACCATTAGCTGATCTTCATCAGGGTCATGTAGGTAAGAAAAAAATGAACTAACTACTTATCTTGAAGTTCTTAGTCTAAGGGATAAAGCAAACCTAAGATTGGGCTATTTGTAAGAGGCATGCCTGCCTAACTTCTGATCCTAGGTAGTACTACCATTTAGTAGCACAAGCACAAAAGATCTTGTATTTACTGATAAATATGTGTATACAATAATGTAGTACATTGAGCAAGAGCAACAGCCAATTCACTGAAAATAAAAATGCAGTTTTGGTCCTGACCTAAATTTCACCAATGCAGCAAATTCACATACACCCCTCACAGTCTGCTGCTATGGCTTGGCAATACAATGCTTGTTTTGAAGCTGTTGCCACACTTTCTGTCTCATCCCACACTTCATAACAGGCAGGACTTTCATTTATACTTGAACAAACCTATGGCTATGTTGTGAACTAGCTCAACTGACAATGCGAAAGAGAGGAAAAGAGGTCTAATCAGTATTCTAAGCTTGATGCCAGACACTTCTCAACACTGAGCCACAGCTGATGTCTCCAGAGATTCATAATCTGATTGAAATGAATGATAAAAACTCAATGGTTACACACACAAGGGAAAAGCTGGAAAAGCTACATTTCTTGTTCTTTCTGAAAACATCTCTCACTTCCTGAGACAGCTCTAACCACGGGAAAAAGACTTCTCCCCTGTCCCTCTTATTAAACTTTTAAAATACATTCACTAGGCCAAGCAACCAGGGAATGACAGCTTGAAAAAATAAGCGGTGTTTCTCCAGTAAATTAACTACAAGTCTGTTTGGCTTTGCCCACCTATCTCCAATACAGCCATCTCTATCTTCAGCCCCTGGAGAGCAGCTGTATCTCCTCAGCATGTTTTCATTAGGTATGCAAAAAGAAAATGATGAAACAAAGGGATTTTGTTTAGGCAAAGCATGTCAGAAAGTTATTTTGAAAGTAAGTATACAGCTTTAAATATTATTTAAGGGAATAAATTAAGTAATGTAAAATTCTCAGAAACTGATTAGAAATTGAAAGTGGACCTCAATGTGCATTCTAGTATTTCAAAGGAAAATCTTCTGTTTACTGAAATCCACATGTGCTCCAAAATTTTAACAGCATATTAAGTTATGGTACAGTTCTTCATGGTAAAAAGCTGTGTCAACTAATGAAATCTACTTGGTAATGCAAAAATTAATTTACTCCAGGGTACAGGATTACTCCAGCAACAGCAGGAAACCTGTGTTCAAGAGGTGGATACCAACCACAGACACCTTTTTTCTTTTTTGAGGCATTAAAACACACATTTTCCTATCATCCTGTAACATAGCCAAAACACAAAACCTATTCAGCTCTGTGATGAACAGGAGGAGGCTGTGTCAAATGGCCTGGCAGGAGCACACTGTCATGAGTGCTGCTCAGACTCAGAGCAAAATAGATGAGCTATAAAATGCCTCTAAAGTAGGTCTAGCCAAGTTTCTTCTGCCAGGAGAAACTACTTGTCATGTCCAGCCAGTTACTGGGCACACCTCCTATTCACCATACTGCAAAAAATTCCAGCCAGTTACTGGGCACACCTTCTCTTCACCATATTAAAAAAAGAAAATCCAGCAGATTGTACAGTGACAACAGCACTGGTATATTTTTCTCCAAATTCAGGAACATATTTTTATCCAGAATCAGTAATAAACAAGTTTTCAGTTGCTTCAAGAAAAGCATAATCCTGCATGCAAAAAAAAGTCATGCTCTAGAATGTACCACAGTATACTTTCCCAGAGCTTGTCCCCATAGAACTGATAAAAAGATTCTGCACTGAAGAGACACTGATTATTAAGTCACACAGAAGTTCCAAGGCTAAACAAACACCAACACTTGAAAATTCACAATACACCTTTAAGGCCTCTAGCCTTCTTGGCTGTTAGCATAAGAACTTTCTAAACTGTGAAGAGTTACAAGTAACTACACCATGTAACTTCAAACAGTGATTTAAGACCACATTTACTGGTCCACAGTTTTCAGCTGCAGATTAACAAACAACATTCTCCACCTGGCTGGACAAGAAGAGATATAATGCTGTTATCACATCATTTGGTAATACATTTACAGAAAATTGCTATTTCAACTGAAATTCTTTGCATATTGCACAATTTTTCCCATCACCTCAGAGGCAGAATCGCAGTAATGCTTGCTATTCAAACATGTATCTGAGGTTCATTTTCAGTAAACTGGAATTGCTGTTTTTGCTGGTATATCCAGTTGGCCCCCCCCCCCCCCCCCC
>JANRGW010024767.1:0-21276 GCA_024733675.1 Psilopsiagon aymara | reverse complement strand
GCCACAAGTCAAAACCACAGTGCTGCACCAACTACTAAGAAGGAGAAAAATGACTGCTACTGCTGAACCCATGACAAAAGTTGAGGCAAATTACATCCTTGTTATTATACAAGGATTGCCTAAGGGACTTGCAAAACATTTTTGCTGCACATTTCATCACAACTATTAAAGTAGAAACAATTTTTAGACAAAGATTTAGACTTTGACAATTCACAGTCTGTTATTTAAAAAGGACAACAAGGATTAAAGGTGAATGTGTAAGAGTTCTCAAAGAGATAAGCATGAAGGAAAAAGGCCTTGGTGCCAGGAAAATGTAAATAATTTAAATACTTTTGGAGTCTTTTGAATTCATGCTCGTGAGATTCATCTCAGGGAGTCTACCTGTAGTTATCAACATCTGGGAAATGTGCTTGTACTCCCATGAAGAGAGAAAATGTTTAATGGAAGTTAGAGCAATTTTTCTCATTCTTAAATAGACACTTTGGTCAGCTGAACAGCTAGAATGTTTCAGTTCAGTTTGCTGCCTATGTCTCCAATGGATATGAAGCTTAGTCATCTAATAGACATGTTGGTATTTATGTGAGATGTATAAGTTAAAAAACGTGACTGAAAGAATTTCCTACTAAGATTAAACAATTTATGAACAGCATTTTAGTGAACTCATTCAGGGTGTATTTTACTATTGACATTCTTGTCAGTGTGCTGAAAATGTTAATATGTGCATCGTGCTTCAAATAATGGATACTTTATTATCTCTTCCTTATATTTCCAGGTGTTTCCTTTTTCATTCAGTTCAACAACTTCTGAGGTATCCATCCAATTAAATGGTGGAATACATGACACACCAACAACAAGGTGGATTTTTTCTACACTTGCCTAGATGTTTCAGCATTGATGAAATGCTAAACAGTATCAATTTGTTGAATTTTAAAAGGATTCAGGAATTAAAAGATTTTATTATAGCTAACTAATTTTCTGTGTTAATCCCACAATAATTAAAGATCCATGTGACTTCTGGGCAAGATTTTTTAGCTTATGATTCCTGTAAAAAATGGTGGATCTCCCAGCCACATTAGAAAGATGAAAGATTGCATGAATCAAAGATTCATAAACCTAGTTATAGAGTGTCATCAGAAAATTAAGGACAGAATAAAAGATTATCTGTGATGGTTCAGAAGAAAAGGCAATGAAAGGAAGAGCAAACAGGACTATATCAAATCCATCACTTCTAGTTATGTGATACAGGCGCACATTTTCATCTGCTTTACTATGGTATACAATACGGAGTAAGAACTACAGTTCTGCCCACCAGAAACAAAGAGAAGCTAATAACATTGGCATAAAAGAACTCAATTTTGGGTATGTGCTCACATGATAGTCCTTTGGAGCTCGGATGTTTTTTGAGGTTTTTATATTTTTTTTATTTAAACATGGTAGCACTTTTGAGTTTGTCAGAGTTGTATTGCTACTTAATCTAGTGAGCTAAACAATAAACTTTACCTGGAAAATAAAATACAAAATATATTCTATAAAATATATGGGGTTATTCTGAGCATTTTTATTTGTATTGCCTGATTGTAAGGAAATAATAGTTTTCTTACCCAAAATTTGGATCCAGTTTCTGAAATTGTTTGTGTATATGTATGTAAAATACACATATATTTACAAAGGTGTAGCTTTATAAGTAGGATAACTCTTCCTTTACTTAGACCCTTTTATTCTCAGAATAATAATGGTACCTGACAAACTCCAAACGTCCTAAAATAGTTTGAATATATTTCCAAAGTTTGTATATTACTTTAGTTCTGTCTTATAAAATTTGACAGACACTTTTAATTTTTACAGTAAACATTTGGAAGGTTAGCACGTGACTTCACTCGACTACTTCTGATTGCTATATTAAAATGAAAAAAGAAACTAAGATTCATAAAATTCATAAATAGCCTATCCTAAACTTCAGAAAAAAGTCAGCAAATTTATTAATACTTATTATAATTATTTAATAATGCTGTTTATGTTAATTTTTAGAATAGTTTGATCTGTAAGCTTAGCTTGTGTTTTTTCTCTTTTAATGTCACTTGCTTATTGTAATTAATGTCATGTTCTTTTACTGAGCCATAATGTCTTTGTAAAAAAAAAAGGTTAAAAGTTGCATCTTTAATGTGAATGGTGAAACATTGTAGTGGAGAGAAATTATGATATATTTAGTAGCAATATTTTTTTCTTATTTCTAAAGTACAAATTTTATATGAAGATAACATGATTTCCTTTATAAAATTAAAATATTAACCAAACCTAATGATCACAAATTAAGAGTTGAATTATGAAAGAGAACCTAGCAAGCTAAAAATACAAATTGGACAGACGAGAACTGAAATTATGAAACATGAAATGCTAGTAACAAGAAAAATAAGGTAGGCAAAATGTCTTTGCTTAAAAGATATTCTGTAACTGCGATTTGAGTGGGCACATATTCATTTATCCAAACCTCATTCTTCATTTAATGTAGGCAGTATTTCCAGCACAAATTTTCCATCTAAGTTTTGTTGGCTTTTCTTTATTCATTAATTCCGGACAGAAGTATTTCTTATTTATCTGAGCATATTATTGTTGTCAATCACAGTGTTTTTTATCAGCATACGTTTGTATCCCAGATTCTTCAACTTTTTTTACCAAAGGCTCCGTCTTTGTTGAGTTGCATACATTAACTGACAAATATCTTCACTGTCTTGAGTTGCACAGAATGTGTACATTGATGTCTTAATAGCTGCTTTGTATCTATTTGCAAAAGCTTTAAAATACCACAGTCTTCTGATAGAAGTTGTCAAATTTTTTCAGTGGCATTTGGGCCTAACTGGGCAAAGAAATGGAAAATCTATAATTAACATTATATCTGAGTGTGTGCTGCATTGTTTTCTAGTAATACTTGAATGTCTACTTTATCTTTCTCCCTTTCCAAGAGAGAAAGGATCGTGAAATCCCAGCTCTATTATCCAAGACAGGATTAGCCAATTAGGCATACACAATCCTGTGTAAATAGATGGGGTGCATCTGAGGATGCTGATAGAGCTGGCTGATGTCTTTTCAAGGCTGTTGTCTTTGTCTCACCTCTTAAAAAGATCACGTATTTTGGAGGAGGTTCCAAGTGACTGGGAAAACCCCCAAATGTCAGACTCATCATCAAAACAGCAAGAAGGAAGATCCAGAGGACTATGAGCTGGTGCCTCACTTCAATGTCTGGATAGGTGGGGAATCAGTCTTCTTGAAAGACTTTTTCAGACACTTGAAGGACAAAAAGGTGATTGGGAGATGCCAGCACAGATTTAGGATGCACAAATCAGGCCATACCAACTTTCTATGATGAGATGAGTGCTGCTGATGTGGAAAAAGGGGGGGGAGCAATGGCTAATGTATACCTTGGCTTTATCAAAGCCTTTGACAAACTACTACAAAGTCTCCTTATCATCAGGATTGTGAGATATATGCTAGATAATTGGATAATGAGGTAGATGGAAAATTGGTTGGACTGCCAAGTTGAAAGAGCTGTGATTAATGGAACAAAGTTTTTCTGGTGGTCAGTAGCAAGTGGCATACTTCAGGGGTCAGTGCTGCAACTGTTACTGTTCAGTATCTGCATTAATGGCAGGGATGGTGTGAGAGAATGCATTCTCAGCAAGTTTGCTCATGGTACCAAGCTGGAAGAACTGGTCAATACACTGACAGTAGTCTACTGTTCAGAAGGACCTGGTCAGACTGGAGAAATGTTAACAGGAACCTTCTTGAAGTTCAACACAAGCACGTGCATAGTCCTATGCCAGAGGAGGAGTAACCTCGTGTAAGAGTAGAGGCTGGTATAAGGCCAGCTGGCTGAAAAAGCAGCTTTGAAAAAAATAATTTGGGATCCTGGTGGACATCAAGTTGAGTCTATTCAGCAGCAAAAAGACCAACTGTATCCTGAGTCTTATTATTAAGAATATAGTCAGCAGGTCCAGGGGCATGAACATTCTGCCCCTGTTTGTCACTTGTGAGGGTGCATCTGAAGTGCTATAACTGGTTTTGGGCTCTCCATTTCAAGAAAGATGTTAGCATATTAAAATGAGTCAAGTGGAGGATGACAGAGATTGTCAAGGAGCTGGAACACATGATAGATAAGAACAGGCTGAGGAAAAAAGTTTATTTTGCATTAACAAGAAAAGGCTCAGGGGAGTCTTTGCTTTTGTCTGCAACTACCTGAGTGGCTGGAACCACACTCTTACCAGACATGCACGGTGGCAGGTTGGGAGGCAATGAATACAAGTTGGACTGTGGGAAGTGACAGTTAGATAAGGTGAAAAACTGGCTTTTTACCCTAAGGATTCTCCAACACTGAAAGTGGTTGTCCTAAGAGTTCTTGGAGGTGTCTGAGAATTGACTGGACACAGATCTGAGTAACCTGTTCTAGTCAGACTTCCTTTAAGCTGTGGGCCATGTGCCTCTTCCAACTTAAATTATTCCATGATTCTATTAATTCATGAATTTGGCTTTGATTGTTAACACTTTTTTATTACAGGAACTCTTTTAACATAAATCTTTAACAAGACAGGTAATTCACTGTGGAAACTGGAGCTGTAGAAGTACTTAAGACATAAACCAAAGGATGCACCATCTTGCCAACTCTGTAGACCTATGAAAGCTGAAGTGACTGCAACAGAAACAAAATGTGCTTGCAACTATAGATAGTGTGAAACCATGATTTATACCAACCACATTGAAACTGAGGCAAATGTCTCTTCCAAAATAGACACATTCATTTAGTTCTATTTATCTGTTCCCAGATAACATACATTTCTTCACTTTGGAAAACTTCTACAGCTTTTGACTTTAGTTGGAGTCACTCTGCTCCTCAGTAATTTATCCAGAGGTCTACATGCCTGCTCAAAGTCAGGCACAAGTCAGTATGTTGAAAGCCTTTTCATAATCCTGTGTACATTCTCATTCCACCATACCTGCCAATCTACAAATTCTCTACGACACAGAAAACAGTTGAGATACTATTTACAGATAGCAAAGTGTACTTCCAGTTAGATAGTACTAAATGCAGAAACACCTTCTATTTCTTTGACATATCCCAAGCCTGTTTTTCATCCCATTGCAAAGGAGACAAGTTTGGCTAGTGCTGTACAGCCTGACTCCAAAAACCATGTTTACTATTCACACACGATATGGTGAACTATAACTTAACCATACCAACTATTATATCTCCGACATCCACCAACAGCTTTTCCTCAAGTTCCACTTGCTGCTTCCTCATAAGGACTCAGTTCTAAAAAAGGACAGGGCAGCAGCAATTATTCCTTTTTCTCTCTTAACAAGAAAGACCTGATCACACAGCTGCTCACTGTGCATCCATAATGAGTCTCCCTTCTTGTTACAACATTTTCCGAGACTGAAGTTTGCCCCTCCATAGGTCCTGTTATACTGTCTACCTCTCCAGAAACTCAGCCATTCCTTCCACCAACCTGGTACAAGTGTCTCCCCCTACAGATTGTGGGTAAAAAGAAACAGACTGGACATAGCACTGTGCCAACCAGCCCCTTCACCTGGATGAAAGGGTTCGATGAAAGGGTTCTAGGTAACATAATCTAAGTGAATCTAGCAGTGAGTACAGCTCTGCAACTGCTCTAAAGTAGTATGCAAGAAGCCAATTCAAAAGAAACAGGAATTGTCTCCTATAAAAAGCGAGGGAAAAGTGGTAGTAGCTGGAATTTGTGGTATCTAGTGCTTTTTGAAATCAGATTGGGTGTGATGTCTTTAGGGTTTGCCCTTGAAGCACAGTTTGAAAACACTAATATGTGTGGATGGGAGTGCAGGCACCCTGAGTTTTCATACCATTTTTCTATGACATTGGTTTTCCTGATGTGATGTGTCAGTCTGGACGGAGATCACATGGTATTATGGACATTGAAATTGCATTGGTGTCTGAAATAGATTAGGTTACTGCAGAGACTGTCTGAACTTTGAACACAAAACATGAGTACTTCCCTTTCCTTTGCCATTGCCATACCACATTACCTTAAGTATATCTGTCTATTTCTCATCTGGAAAATAGGCAATAATAAAACCAATTTACCTTACATGGCAACTGTTCAGATTAATTAGTTAAAGCTGTGGAGCTCATTTCTTCAGAGGCTTCTTATGGCACACAACAAAGGGATATAGAAACAAAGAAAGAAATTGCATGTTTAAGCCAGACAGTTTCCTTGTTCAGAGAAAAAGAAAGGGCAGATGGAAATTGTTGGAGATTTCAGTTTCCCTTTCTTCTGCCAGTTATGTCTACATTTGGAAGACTAATGCTTTAATAATACTTGCTACTCATTTGGAAATTTAGATGAGACATTTGGGTTTCTTAAGTAGTTTTGCATTAGACTTAAGCTATCTCATAAAAAAATGATGACTTTAAAAAAAATCCATCTACATTTCATCTTATTATAGAAAGAAGGGCTATTATAGAAAAAAAACCCAGGGTGCTATTGTAGCAGTCCTTCAATATGTATATGATAATATCATGTGCTTTAACCACTGCAGTCTTTAATAAATCTATTGATTGGGCTGTTCTTTGGCCTCAGAAACTATTGCAGCACTATTTTTTGACTAATTTTCAGGTTTGTATGGGTATGTGTGTTACATGCATATAAATATTTTGATATATAAATACACACACACACACACACATATATATAGTGTGTATGGATATATATTCATACACAATATAGCTATAAATACATATGTCGAGAAATTTTATCTTCTGAATTATTACATCTTTGAAACAATTTGCATTTTCTGGACAAGTTTTCACAAGCCTGTCTGGAGCCTTGTATTCTTCAGCAGTAGCAGAATACGCTGCACTGATCTTTCGCCTAAATCAGCCAAACTGCATCCAGGTCAAATCTGACTGAGCTATCAGCGTAGGCATATTGATAAACTTCTCTATGCTTTACTTCCTATCCGTAAAGTGAAAGATATGCTGAGCAGATAAACATGTCAAAGACTATGAAACAAGAAGCACCTAATAAGAACAGGTATTTGTATACCTAAAACCAAGAGAATCACAAAGCTATAATGATTTTATCGTGTTTTCTAAAAAAAAATTCTGACACATATTAAGCATTATCTTGGACAGTCTGATTTAGCAAAGCAAATAAGTGTGACCTTAACTTGAAGTCAATAGTACTTGAACACTTGCCTGTAACTAATTATGTGCTTAAATGGTTTTCTGAATTTGTAGTTTAATGTAAATGCATATGAAGTGTGGGGGTTTACCATTGTTTTTTTTCAAAATTCAACTTAAAAAAAAGATTGACCTCTTCATTTGGAATTGGTTTCTTTGCATTAAGATCTTTCAACTGATATCCAACAACCTAATACAAGAAAACAAATTTTCTTCTTTAAAAATCAGATGAGATCTATCAAGTACTTCTCACATCCTTTCCTGAACCACTGTCTTATATCTTGCATATAGCTTACTTCTATTTATATTTTCTTAAGTTAAAGAGTAAATGCTTCTTATGGTAATTTTATTATTTACTAAATAACTCTTCCCTTGTTGTTTCCTTGTAAACTTTCTCTTCATTGCTCTGAAAATAGAATTCTAATTGACACAGAATGCTCATGTCACTGCTTTCCTATGTTCCTCATCTAAGTCATTCATTCTTCAGAAGAAAAACCACTATATGATTCCTAATAAGAGAGTTTCTTGTGAGATTACATGCACTGTAGAGTTATGAAAATAGCAATGTTTGCATTTTTTCCAGCTGTACAAAAGTAAATATTTAGTAAAATGGTCAACTGAAAAATATACATATGGAATAGGATGGCTTTTCAGACTCATTGATTCCAGGAGTAGTGCAAGGTGCAGTCCACGAAGGATACATTGTTAAAATTAGCAATATTTTGAAAAGCTAGTTTTTCTTGCAGTCAATTGTGTTCATTAAAAGTATGTTTTTTCTCACACTTAAACCTCACAAAAAAATTGTAAAATTACCTCTAGAGTTGCTTTACAACTTTTTCCAGCACCTGCTTTTGGAGTTTTTTCTTTTCCTCCCCCTGTTTACTGTAATCAAGTGCTTTTCCTGTAATTGCTCACATAATTTTTCCTGGTGCTGAGTCTGCAAGATGTTGCAGTAATCATTTAATCAGTAACAACACATTTTTATATTCCTAATGCATGATTAAATTAATCTAGTTTACATGTGTTGCATTTAAAGAAATCACTGACTCATCAAACAAAAATAAATATAGTAGTCTAATTAATTCTTTTCTGATTTCAGGTCATTTAATAGTATTCAAAATAAAGTCAAGATTTTTCCATTTTAATTATAAATAAAGAACTGTTTCTAACAATTACATAGCAGCTAAACTTAACTCGCAGGGAAAAAAAGGGTGAGAGAAAGTGTCTCTAATGCTGTTTACACAGAAAATTCAATTTTCCTGGTTCTGGGCAAATTTGGTTAGTTCTCTTTGTCATTATGATACGGCTCCTAGCAAGAGTTTTGCCAAGACTTAATGCTAGATCATGATCTTCTTCTGACAGCAGTACAACAATACAAGCTGATTAAAAATTTTTGTAAGTAATAAAATGTGAATCAAAACATTTCTGAAGCATTAAAATGTATTCACTTAATTTGCAAATATATTTTGTTCTTTATCTCATTTTTTCTATCCATTTTGTTTATATGTTGACAGCTTTTTGCCACTTAAGATCATTGGTTCAGATTCCTCCAACATTGTTATATTCCTATAGTATTAAAAAAGAAAAAGGCATTGAAAACTGTATTCAAAATATGAAGATAGTTACTTTTTAATCAAAGGAAAGGTTCAAAATTAGGATGCTCTCTGCCATATCTTACTTGAAATCCCCCAACAGCTTTCTCTGTAACTGAAAAGCCACCAAACTGACCATTCTTTCTTTCACCACAAGATATCAAACTAAACCTGCTTGAAGCATTTTTAGGCAAAACAGGAATTCAAACAGATGGCCAAAAAGCTGCGTGAATGAGTAACAGGTTATACTGGATTATTTCTGCAGTCTCTGAAATATCCATACCTACTGTCAGTGACAGCTTGAAAATCATTACCTAAGATTCTTATTTGCTCTTAATTGAACATTTTTCTTCTTTCACAGAAGTATACAAAAATAATTATTTTTATCAAAATAGCTGAATTCAGAAATAGTTACCCTCTTCTCTTATACATTGGAGTCATACACAAAGCTCTAAGAAGCAGTTAAACATATCCTGCCTTCATGCCTTGGTAAACAGAGCACGGGTAGAGTCTCAGTGGACCCCAACCAACAGCTCTTGCGTAAAGGTTTATGGTACAGCAGAAACAGGATATGTTTGGCCAACACATTTCATACATTTATGATATCTGTATGGTAAGTAGCTATCTTTTTTATTGTGGGCAGCCAACATATATTTCCTAATGGTTGATCACGGTGGTGATGGATGATTGCCTACCTATGTTATTTGCATTTCAGTGAGTCAGTACTTTTATAGTTGAGTCACATACAGTTGAGTATCATTTTCAGATGACTGTTCAGTCTTCTCACGAATTCAGAATGTTTTCAAATTTTACAGTCTTGCTTAAGGTGCAAATATAATGACTACTGACGAAATTCTTACGGACAGATTTGTAATGGGCTTAACATGAACACATATTTTTTAAATCTCAGGAATATTATAATGTGAAGATGTCCTGGGTTCAGCAGTAGCAGTCATTTTTCTCCTTCTTAGTAGCTGGTGCAGTGCTGTGGTTTTGACTTTTGGACTGGGCATAGTGATAACACCAATGCTTTTAGCTGCTGCACAGAATGTTTAGTCTGACTAAGGACTTTCTGAGACTCATAATCTGCAAGGGAGGAGAGGAAGCTGGGAGGAAGCAGAGACAGGACACCTGTCCCAAACTGAACAAAGGTATTCCATACCACAGCACATCATGCTCACTATACAAATTGGGGGCAGTAAACCGGAAGAGTGAGATCTCTGCTTGGTTGGGCTGGGTATCAGTCGCTGGGTGGTGAGCGGGTGTACTCTCTTCCCTTGTTATTTCCCTTATCATTATTATTTTTGGTGGTAGCAGCAGTGGTTTGTGTTATACCTTAGTTACTGGACTGCTCTTATCTCAACCCGTGGGAGTTACATTCTTTTGATTATCCTAACTGTCCCTCCAGGAGCGGGGGACAGGAACTGGGGAGTGTGAGAGAGCAACTGCGTGAGTTACAGCTGGGCTTTAACCATGACAGAAGATTAAGCATTTTTTTTCTCAGATTCCTGTTCTTAACACGAAATTGTTTCTTGTATATGAACTTTAGTGTTCATGTAATTCTGTGTATTTTCTGACCTTAAACTACTATCACAGAACACCATGATCTGTTTAGAAGGTTTTGCAATAAAGTCTTGATAATATATAAAAAGTAGATATGGATATGATTATAGGTACATGTGTATGTATTGTGTTGAAACAAAGAAACAGTTGAATATAATTGAAAAATATAGGTAAAATAAGTACCTCTTAAGTCCATCTATAGATACACTCTACAAAGCCTGGAGGTCAGTGAAAAGCTATATGAAATACAGGACATAGAATTGTAACTGATATTTTCCACTGGTATATTCCTTATAAATCCATTGTAACTCTATATGCTAGTGTCCATGGTTGAGTTTTTTTCCGGGGATTGTTGAGAATGATCAATAAAAACTGATTATAAGAGGCTATGGAATTTTATATATCTACTTTTTTTCAATGTATTTGAACTGCAGAAGTCTTAAGAGAAATAGTTCAAATGTCTGAACTTCATAGCATACTCTTGGGCATTCTATACATTTTTGTTTAACACAAAACTGGAACAAAGGAGCTGGAATAATGAGCACGTTTATTGTTTAACTTCATACAGCTGGTTCATTGATCTACTTATTTAGTTTAGCTTCTAGCACTTTGGTTACACTAAATTTCATGTTTTTTCTTCAGTGTTGAACATATTCCAGTACTTTGATTGCAAAATCAGTCTGGCATTTGTTTTCAGTATTACTAGTGTCATTATTATTACAATTATTATTATTACTATATTTAGTGGGAGGTATCCCTGCCCTTGGCAGGGGGGTTGGAACTAGATGATCTTAAGGTCCTTTCCAGCCCTAACTATTCTATGATTCTATGTTTCCATCACTTTTAAAGCTGTTTTGAATAATATCTTCCTATTTGAAGGGTCTGGAAGCAGTCCTTTTTAATTATTGATATGAAAATTCTTTCAGCTCCACAGATCAAAAGCTATAATCCCCCAAAATATTGATTCATGTTGTTATTCAAATTTGGTATCTAAGAAGATTAATTGCGTTGATGACTAAAGATAAGATTACACTGAGTTTATGATACAGTGACATGTAAAATTCATCCTATACATTTCTCTTCCAAAATAATTTCAGAGTGGGGAAGCTGAGGTCTAGAGAAGACCACTGATTAGTGCAAGGCTCCCCATAAGAACAGACTGAACTGTGTAGAAAATCTTGGTGCTGTATGACCGTTTATGTGCCGTATTACTACATCTGTCCTTTGTCATCTCCCTAATCTGTGCTTTATAGAGGGAAAAAGATAATGAAACTTCATCTTGTATTCCTCTAGTCACAGTTTAAAATTCCTGCGTAGTGGAGTTTTCAAAGGGTACAGGTAGCAGTAACAGAAAATACCAACAAAACTTTCAGGCCACGTTCACTGTTGGAATAATTTCTTTCTGAAATGTAATAGAAGTGAACTAGCAAGTGGAGCTGTTTTGGAAGTAAAAGGTCAGCTCTAATTTTTCAGACAATAATCACAGAATCACAGAATCATCCAGGTTGGAAAAGACCTTTAAGATCATCAAGTCCAACCATTTCCCAGCACTGCCAAGGCCACCACTAAACCATGTCACTAAGGGCCTCATTTACGGGGTTTGTGAACACTTCCAGGGATGGAGATTCCACCACGGCCTTGGGCAGCCTGTTCCAGCACCTGACTGCCCTTTTATAGAAGAAATTACTCCTAATATCCAGTCTAAACCTCCCCTGCTACAGCTTCAGGCTGTTTCCTCTTGCTCTATCGCTTGTTACTTGGGAGAAGAGACCAGCCACTGCTTCCTTCTTACTTAGGGATGATAATGAAATATCATTTTCAGTTACAACAACTATAAACTGTATATACCTATGACAATGATTATATAGCCACATGTCAGCAAATCTTATGTGGTAAGGACTTTGGCCAGCAGCCAGCTGCCCACCCAGCGGCTCTATCACTCCCTCTCCTTAACAGGACAGGGTGAGAAAATAAAATTAAGAAAAAGCTCACAGGTCAAGGTAAAGGCAGGGAGATTAGTTACCAATTAACATCACAGATGAAACAGACTTGACATAGAGAAAATTAATTTAATTTATCCTGAATTAAACCAGAATTTGACAATGAGTAACAAAAGAAAAAAATAAAATTAAGCCTTCCCCCAGGCCTCTTTCAAGTCCAGTGTCAATCCTTGATTTCTAACTCCTCTGCATCCTCACCAGTCACCATGGTCCCTGTGCTCTGAGCAGCAAAGGGAGTGGGGAATGGTGTGTTACAGTGTGTCCGTAACAGTTCTCTGCCACTGCCTTCCCACACATTTTCCTCACTCCAGCAGGGTTTCTATCCATAGGCTGCAGCCCTTCATGAAAAAAATCTGCTGTGGCGTGCGCCTCTCTACAGGCTAAAGTGAAATACTTGCTCCATTGTGGTCTGGCTCAGGGGCCTGCAGGTGAATCTCTGCTCCAGCCACTGGAGCAACTCCTTCTCTGACCTGGGTGTTCACACTGCTGTTCTTACACTTATTTTCCCATCCTCCTCTTCTTGTCCAGTGTATATTCTTTCTTAAAATAAATTTTTCCAAAGGCATCACCAGCTTGGCTGACAGGCTCAGCTCTTTCCAATGGTGGAACCAGCTGGAACTGGCTGTGTTCGGCATGGAGCAGCTGCTGGCCTCTCCTTAGAGCTGCCAACCTTCAGCCCTCCACTGCCAGAGCTTTGACATGGACACCCAACACACCTCAGGGTTCACTAAGGCTAATAGTTGAACTGCAACAGCTCTCCAAAGATTTTTTGGCTTATTTTTGATCCAAATGAAAATTCCATGCATCATTTTTACACTTTCAAAAATGCGTCATGTCGCATATTTGAAACAACTTTCAGGACACAAATCTTCTAGGATTTATTTGAGAAAAACTTCCATCTTGATGATAAATTATTTATTTATTATTTAAATTTATTTATAAATCCAATTTTCAGAAGTTCTGAGCAACCAGTGAATTACTTAGTAGAACTGATTAGTACCAAACTCTTATCTTTTAATATTTCATCAAAAACCCCTGTCTGACCAAATCTTGTCTGACTGAAAATACAGATTAATTTGTTTAAGTCTTACCAGTAGTCCTACACAATAACTTTTTCCTTGGTCTTCACTATTTTGAAGTAGTTTTGCTTGGATTTTCCCTATTCCTATCACAGTGAGTTTTATATTGCACCTCAGTCATTAGTCACATAGCAGTGCCTAATGATGACTGACACACTAAAATTGTAGGCCCAATAACCCCCATGTGCAAAGCCATAAGAGTTCCTTCTTCCTCTTCCTTGATCAATGGCAGCCTCAACAATGTATTTTATGATTGAGAGTCATTTATGGTGAAGGAAAGTGTCATAATTAATATTTTTATGTTGAAATAAGTATCTTAGATGTATAAATGTAAAATACACCAATTTATGATGTTCACTAGACTAAGCAAAAGAGTGAACAAGCCCAAGATATACTATGTATTGTATTTGGATTCTCATTTGGTGTTAAATAATGGTAATTAAGCAGGTTTTATAGCCCACTGGAAAGCCAATACTAGCTCTATAAAAATGATCTATCAAATTGGTTCTTGGTCCTACTTTTAGCTCATAAAATATGAAGCAAAGGTGAGCAATATCATAACTCATGAATTCTAACAAACTGTACGTTTCAAATTCTTTCCTCTAGCTCTTTTTCTTTATGATAATCTAAAAGTAAGAAAAAAAAATCCAAACTGAGAAGCAATTAGATTTGTGTTATGAATTATTATAATTTTTTTCTCATAAGTGTCTTTACTGTGAGCTGTGTTGTTTCATCTGTAAGAAGTAGTATCATTGGTTTCCCTTCCTTAATTTTTACCCTGCCTGCCTGTAGTCTAGAGCAGCCATTCTTTAAACTCATGAGCACATGTTCTCAGAAATAAAAAAGAATAGCAGTAAAAAAATTTGGATCTTTTGTATTACTTCTCTCTTCATAGGAGTTTGAGCAGATGCAGGCTGAGAAACATCATCTCCCGGAATATCTGCCTGTGGGTGTACAGGACCTTGATGTGAAGGATTTATCAGCTAGACTAGCTGCTGGGAGAACTTTGAGATAGCAGAGGAATGTTGCTGGGAAAGTTTTGAGACCATAGGGGAGTATTGCAGGGAGAGCTTGGCAAGATAAGAAGGAAGAAAGAAGCATCCAATCAAGATATCAACAAATGAAGAAGTGAAAGTACCCACGTGGGCGGTGACAGCTAACCAATTGTATTAGCCGCTCATACACGCGAGTACTTCATATAGCCTATATCAACCCTGGACCTTCACGAAATAAACTATTTCATCTCCTAACCAGAAATGGGGTCCATGCCTTACTCTACACATCTGACCTTGAGTCTTATTTTAAGTATATGCACTTCTGAAGGTGTTCTTCTTGACCATAAAACATCACTCTTCAGGAAAAACATTGTTTCACAAGATGATATAAGCTTTGCACTTACAGTCATGACCTGCCAATATTAAATTTGTTTCTATGATCTTAGTCCAACCTTTGTGTAATTATACGTGACAATGGCTTTATCATAGTATTACAAGATAGATTATGCCAGCACACATTGATCATTATTTCTGGGCCTCTATATGCTCCTACATACATGTAGCCTGTGGGGAATCAAGTCCATTATCTATGCTAGCAATTGCAGAGTAGCCTCTAGATCTACAAGATTACTATATCTAGATTCAGCATTTGTATATATACTAAAGCTCTGCAGTGGTTCAGTTTTCTTTAAAAATAAAATTAAACTCCAGCAAAAAGTTACGCTAAAGCGAGTAAGTATCTTGCATAGTTGAGAATCCTCTCTGAATTTTTAATCTTTTACTGGAGAGACAGGTCTGAAATGCTCAGTGCAATCTTCATTCATATTCATGAAAGGTTTGAAATTCAGGACAGGTATAAAGAACAACTTCTTGAGTCTTTAGGGAAATGGAGATCCTGTGTTTAGAGGTGAGGTGATACCGTTAACCAAAATTTGCAGTGAGATGAAAGAATAAGCTCAGAAGGGAAAGCAATTAAGGTCATTTTAACTAAAGGTGTAAAAAATCAGGGTGTAAAAAATGTAATAGACATGGACTACACAAAAAAAAAAAAAAAAAAGGTTTATTGTGACTGTTACAAGTCTGTTCTACGCAAGAAGAAGGAATATCTATCAGTTCATATGCCTGCAGCTTTTCCAAAACCTTGATCTTTCATTAATTTCTTCAAAGCCATTCTTCAGATTTTTGTCTACCTATCTTCTATCATTTCCCACTATTATTTTGTTTTTGTGTTTCCTCATGGTTTGCCTCATCTCTGTATAATTTTTTTTCCAGTGTAGCCGTGCATTGCTCAGCATTGCCTAAGGTTAGTGAGAAAATTCTATATTATTTTTGAACACCAGCAATGACATTCTGTGGGCACCAGAAAGGTACGCAGTTATGCAGTAGTGTAAAACATTCTGATGTATGCAGGGAAATATATATAAACTCTATGACTGCCTCTGGGCTTATCTATGAATATATGTGAATTCCTTTCTATTTTATCAATTTTTAATATAGCACAATTTCTTCCTTTTACTTTGCTTTATCTCCATAAGGCAATACCAAATCCCATGATCACTTAACAAGACTTCTATTTAGTTGTCCATGGTTTTGGCACCTTTAAACACAGTGTGCATTTTATAATTTAAAATGGTGCTTAAAATGCCTATTTCCTAAATTAAATTACAAGTTAATACCATATTTTTTTCTTGTCAAATTATTCAAATTTTTGGTATGCCTGTGAAATTATATGTATGTCTACAGAATTCCAAGCAAGGTTATTCTGATACAATATGAAAGAAAAGAGGGTGTTTGCTGCTTTGTTTTTCACAGCAAGGGAAGCAGTAGCAAAGCTACTGGTTTTGCTTATTGTGAAATCTTGTTGCTGTGGGGGCCAGCAATGGTTTCCAGCCCCCACTGGCCATCTTGAGGGTGCTTCAAGCTTGAAGTAGAGTTGTTATTTAACAGAGATATGGAGAGAGAAAAATTGATAGGCAGATTAAACAGCTAAGAGTCTAATTTTAAAAGGTAATATTTTTTTTATCCCAGTTTAACCTATGTGCTTAAGTAAACGTAATCTTAAATGACAGGTTTTCATATTTCACATTTTGCTAAAAATTTATAATTGAAATAAAATTATTTCTGAACTTCCTTATGATGAACTACTGTAAGATAAGTAAAACCTTATACACTATAATTAGATTTAAAATTTTGGACTGGGAGAAGGAATAGGCATTTTCTGTCCCTATGTTTGTGCAGCAGGTCAGATACTAGAATTATAATCCTGCATGAGGATATTTAGGTACTATTGTAATAGATGTTTATGTTGGAAAGTTGATGTAAGTTTTCCTTAACTGGTATGAATATATATTATAAATGTCTACTACTTAAATAATAAATCTTCTATGCACAACATGACAATTTCTACAAGAAAGGTTTTTAGATTGACAAACCCTTGTTATTACTTACTATATTCTCTCATTGCGAATCGTCCTAAAGGTAACATCTCCTGCTTGCACAGCACAAACTGGAGGGCCAAAAGAAAATGAAAGAACTGACTTCATTCTAGAATATGCAAATTGTTAATCATTAATAGCAAAAACATGAATACTTAATATATTTAAATTTGACAATTATCAGCACAATATAAATATGAACATATGTAAACATATATAATTATGAATATGTACATAGTGAAACTTTCAGAATATTTTTCTAACTATATGTATATAAAATCTTAATTGGCTTTTTGTAAGGATCATTTGATTTTGTAAGATACTGTGTTTTAAAACACAAAGATTTTCTATAAATCTGAATTGTACTTCGACCTTTTTTCTTTACATTATTTCAGCCATAAAGTCCTCAAGGATAATTGAACAACATTTTCAGTAATCTTATAGTTCTGCTTTGAAAATATGAGTCAAACTATTCTAGCGAAGAATCTGTTATGAGAGTGTGCATCAGAGCATCTGCAAAAGGCTTACTCCTTTCTACAGGAGCAAAGTTGCTGAATCATGCTTGAAAAGTCAATTAATATTCACTAAAACATTAATTTATGTTCTAAATTATTTTGATTTTTTTTATGTTTTAAGCAACTCAAAACAATATTAAGTCATCTTGCCTGTTCTAGTATAGTTGTTCTCCACCTGCAATTGTCCTCCAGTGCAGAACAAAATTGAATACCAAATTAGAAAAAGAAAGTAACTTCTCCAATATGACATTTTGTGCTTGATATCACTTTCAGTCTTCTGTCTGACTGACTGTAACTTTGGCTTTACTAAAATGCACCTTTTTAAATGCACCACACTACTAAATGAGCCATGCCAACCATACCACTGTGAGTGTTTACAACTGTATTATTTTATGCCATTTGTAAACTTCATGAACAATTACTTTTCACCTTCCATATTCTTGAATAGTACTGAGACAAGAAGAGGTATCTGCAGGATTTCTTTAAAAATAATGGCATAGGTTGTTGCTTCTGTATTTTAAAGCAAACCAAATCCTTCATGTATCATTATTTATATATATGTATTAAAATATTGAATCAATAGTTTTATTTTTATCAAACACACTTTTAACAAGCGTGACCAGCAAGTCAAGGGAATTGATTCTCTCCCTCTACTGCACTCTTCTGAGACCCATGGGAGTACTGCATTCAGCTCTAGGGTCCCCAGCATAAGAAGGATGTGGTCCTGTTGGAATGAGTCCAGAGAAGGGCCACAAAGATGAGGCTGGAGCACCTCTCATTTGAAGACAGGCTGAGTAAGCTTGACTTATTCAGCCTGGAGAAGAGAAGGCTCTGGGGAGACCTTATGACAATCTTCCAGTACCTAAAGGGGGCCTACAGGGGACCTGGAGAGAGACTTTTTATCAGAGATTTCAGGCTTAGGAGAAGGGGCAAGGTAAACTGAGATAGGGAAATTCAGATTAGAAATTATGAAGTTCTTTCCTGTGAGGGTGATGTGGCACTGGCACAGGTTGCCCAGAGAAGTCAGGTCAAGGTCAGGCTGAATGGTGCTTTGCACAACCTGGTCTAGCAGAAGATGTCCCTACCCATGGCAGAGGGATTGGAGCCAGAAAATCTTTAAGGTCCCTTCCAATCCAAGCCATTCTATGTTCTATGTTTCTATAAAATGCATGACAAAAGCTATTTTTTGTTTCCTCTTTCTAGTCTGTCATTAGTAATGCTTCTGTACTTTATATTTCTATTGATTCTGCTCGTTTATATGTGATTTTGCCTGGGATCACTTTGAGGATGAGACAGACTTAGTTAATTTACTCCATTTATTTTTAAAAGTATTGGTAAACTATTTTATTTTTTCTTTTTTTTTTGTAGTCCCCTGGAATCTTCCTCAGATTTCTGAGACTGATTAGTAATAATGATTGATAATTGAGGTTAATTATTTAGAAGAGTCCTTTAATAATAAAAATATTCCTTAAGTAAAAGTTGGCCAATCCTCACAAACAGCTGTCATCTAATATCTCTCTAACAAGTGAAACAAAAATAATTTCTTGTCACTCTAAATTAGTGATATAATTTTGCTTCCAACAATAGAAACACGTATAGAAAGTTTTCTTTTATAACTTTTGCAAGCAATTTTTTTTAAAATTTTCCTATATGATACCATTAAAATTTGTTTCATACTGGCATATTTAAATGCTTTGTTGCATTGTCTGTCAGGAGGATTTAGGTAAGTACTGAATTTCTTTTTCTTTTGTGTCTGATTTGGGTGTAAGTGCTAAGTTGCTGGCAGCAAGGAGGCCATAGGAACTGTCCCATGCTGGACACAATTGATTCCAGCCAATTTCCACAGACCACCACAGGACACAGCTGAGCCCATCAGCCAAGATGGTGGAGCTTCTAGTAAAACATACTTAGAAAAGGCAAAACCACTGCACTGGTGTGGTAGTGGTGGAAGTAGTAGTAGTAGTAGTAGTAGTAGTAGTAGTAGTAGTAGTAGTAGTAATACCAATGGTGGTAATGGTAAGACATTGTAGTGGAGGCACCTAGGTCAGAGAAGGAGAAGCAGAAGGAAGAGAGGAGGAAGAAGAAGGAAGGAAAGGAGAAGGAAGAAAGCAGGGAGTAGGTCAGGTACTACAGGTGCTCAAGCAGATATTCACAGATTGCAACTTGTGGAAGAGCCCATGCTTAAAGAGATGGATATTCCCTGAAGAAACTGTGGCCTGTGGACAGTCCACACTGGAGCAGATTTTCTTCTGAAGGACTGCAGCCTGTGTAGAGGAGCCGCACTAGGGTGGTGGAAAAGTGTGAGGAGGAAGAAGCAGTAGGCCGAAGCCATTATGTAACCCTCCACTATAACCCTCCACCTCCCATTCCCACTATAAATTCTTTGTGGGCAGCATCCTAGAGCTGGCAATGTAGGAACAAATTGAGCATGGAAAAGTTGGCAGCAGAAAGATGTTTTTGTGTTTGCCTTTTTGTCTCTCACTACCCAAATCTATTTTAATTGGCTATAAATTTATTTTCTCCAAGTTGAGTCTGTTTTGTCTGTGACAGTAATTGGTAAGGGTTCTCTCTGTCTTTATCTTGACAATATTTATTGTTTCTCTTTTTTTCTGTTTTCTCCCATCCTTCTGTGAGGAAAAGGGAATGAGTAGCTGGGTTCAATTCTTTGATGAGGTTAGCCCACCACAGTATGCCATCTCAGGAAAATGGATTCCACTGTAAAACCTATGCATGCTGTTTGTTTAGATTTCAAGGTCTTGACTGAAATAGTTCCAATATATGCTTTCTGTTTTCCAGTATCAGAGAAGAAATAAAATGCATGAAGTTTAAAGGTTGGATTATTAAAACACAATATGCAGTGAAAAGAAGACAAATATAAAAACCTCAAAGGTTATGTTCCAAACAAATACCTATTGAGCAGAGTGAGATGATAAAAATATGTAGACTCCTGCAATTAAGGTATCAACTTTGAGGTGGGAGGTGGAGAAAACTGTTATTCTTAATACTTGATAGCATAAGCCTTGATCCTTATTTTGACAGGTGAATACTGAATATGTTTTCAAGTGGTCTTTTGTGAAGTTAGCACACGGGCAATTTGCCAAACAAGAGTGAGTAGTTCAGCTAAACTTGACTGAAATTAAATGGCTGGATGGACAGCTAAAAAATTAACTGTTTGGAAGGCTGCACGAAAAGAGTTGTGGTCAACAGCTCAATGTCCAGGTAGAGACCAGTAACGAGTGGTGTCCCATAGGGACTGGTGTTGGGACCAGTCTTGTTCAACATCTTTGTTGGTGACATGGACAATGGGATTGAGTGTGCCCTCAGCAAGTTTGCCGATGACACCAAGCTGGGTGGTTCGGTTGATACGCTGGAGGGAAGGAAAGCCATCCAGCGTGACCTTGACATGCTTGTGAGCTGGGCTGATGACAATCTGATGAAGATTAACCATGACAAGTGTAAGGTCCTATAGCTGGGTCAGAGCAATGCCAGGCACAGCTACGGGTTGGGCAGAGAAGAGATTCAGAGCAGCCCTAAGGAGAAGGACCTGGGGGTGCTGGTCAGTGAGAAACTTAACATCATGCAGCAGTGTGCACTCACAACTCAGAAAGCCAACCGCATCCTTGGCTGCATCAAAAGGAGTGTGACCAGCAGGTTGAAGGAGGTGATCCTGCCTCTCCATTGTGCTCTCGTGAGAACCCACTTGGAGTATTATGAGTTCTGGTGTCCTCAACATAAAAAGGACATGGAACTGTTGGAACAAGTCCAGCGGAGGGCCATGAGAATGATCAGGGGACTGGAGCACCTCCCATATGAAGATAGGCTGAGAAAGTTGGGGCTATTCAGCCTGGAGAAGAGAAGGCTGCATGGAGACCTCATAGCAGCCTTCCAGT
>JANRGW010024764.1:10964-32370 GCA_024733675.1 Psilopsiagon aymara | reverse complement strand
GGAAGAGCTTCTGCCCAAGAGCTCATCTCAGTCTCCCCTCTGGCAGTTAAAGCCATTCCCCTTGTCCTGTCCCTGCAATAAACATACGTTCTTCACGGTCAGATCTGGGGGGTGGTCCTCTCCTGAGGGGTGGATCTCTGTCATCAGTACGTCGATCTCTCATGTCACGACCACCTCTGTCCCAGTCTTCACGGCGACTTGAATCTCTCCAGCTGGAAGTTTCCTCAGCTGGTCCTCTTCTCCAGCCAGCTTCATCCCTATTGCCATTCAAAACATGAAATAATACCTTTGCTATGGAAAGCAGCACTGCTAAATCACAACACAACTGTTCTCAAGCCCAGCAGGCCTCTATTTAATGTACTGACATACTTCCAATACCTTTTCCGTTTTTCTGAGGCCTAACATGAAATTCTCTTGATAACAGGTTAAAAATAAATTAAAAGCAGTAAAGCATTGTGGGATCTCTTCTGTAAACTGCTAAAATTGTCTTAAAGGTAACAAAAAAGGCCCCAAAATCATAGAATCATACTATCGCAGACTGGTTTGGTTTGGAAGGGACCTTAAAGCTCATCCAGTTCCAACCCACGGGCAGGGACACCTTCCACTAGAGCAGGTTGCTCCAAGCCCCATTCAACCTGGCCTCTATCCAGTTACTGCCTTCAAGTGCTTAATTTCATACAACCCAACACTGTTCCTTTCACTCAGTCAGGTCACATTATCAACCGGCACTGCTGTTTAAACAGAAACAATGTGGGAGCATTAAGCAGGGACTCCAACCTGGGACGCCTGAAACGATCCTCTCGATCGAAATCCCTCTCTCTGTCGAACTCCCGCTCCTTCTCGTTTTCATCACGATCTTTGTCTCGATCCCATTCCCTGTCTCCCAGAGGTCTGGAGTCTCGGGGAGGCCCCCAGCTGTCCTCACGAGCCTTTTCCCGTTCTCTCCATCCCCCTGTAAATAAGAAACAGTGAAAGGAATCTGTGCCTGACCTCTGATCTCCCTGGAGACAAAGAATCCTTTACTTCCTCCACTGAAACTGGTTCTTCAGGTTTTCATCTCTGAGGATCCAACTCAAGATGCCGGTACAAAGTGTGCACATTGAGTGGGAGCCACACACAAAACACTGTAGAGTAATACAAGGACACTGATATGTACCTTATCCATCAGTTCTGCCTGAAACACTGCAGCAGAGCTGGTTACACCCTGCAGCTTGCAGGCAGAAAGCACAAACTTCTCAAGGGTCTTGAGCAAAAGAAGTGCAGGAAGGGTTTTACTTCAGTATGAGAAGGAGTCAAGGGACTGGCTTAGAAAACTTAAGAGCTTACTGCTTTTTAAAGCACTGCTTTAAAACGACTGCTTTAAAACGAGACTCATTTACCATCTGCTTACACAGTGCATCCTGCAGTATCATGCAGTTATTTATGACTGGGAGTTCTTTATTGTGCTTTTTCTTTGAAGAAGAGAAAGGAGAAAGCTACTGGCGTGTGAGTTTTGAGATTTATGGTAACTTTCCTATAGGTCTGGATTACAGAATTAGTGCCTATGAAGTTGATGTGGTGCCTGTGAATACATAAATCTGAATAAAAAGAACCAGGACATTAAAATGTTTACTATTTTAACATTAACAGCTCTAAAAAGGATCAGAGACAGTTGTTCTACTCACTGTCAACATGATTCAAGATTAGAAATAAACTAGACAAGAACAGGATATTTCAGATTGGAGTGGATGACTTCCTGACACATCCCTTACCAGCTCCTGCTCAAAGCAGGATCTTCAACAAAGGTAGGCACCACAGCAAAAAAGAACCATGGTAACACCAGTAATATCTTTGTACACATAAAAAAGGCCTCTCAAAACCAGACCCCCTTCAGTGATGTATCAAAATCCTCTTTGGGAGAAGGTGGATTTCAGATTTGTAGAGGAGAAAGGGTAAGTGTTAAAAGAGTATGTTTCTCTCCCATCACAGCATTCAACCTGGGTACTTTATTTTTGCACACAGCATTACTCTGTGACCTTTAGGTATCCAAGCAAGCAATGGACATTGCATTTCTTTTATCTTTAATTCAACCAAACTAAAAAGGTTGAATTATACTAAGAGAGCATCCACATTAGCCAAATGAATCCAGATGTTTTCAGAGCTGATTCTCCCACCTCTGGCACGAAGTACGTTACATCCACTACCTAATGGGTAAGACACTCTTTGGAGGGAAGATTATTGTATCACTGTATTTTACCTGGTTTACCAAATGGTCTCCAAGGACCTGGCCTTGAATCATCACCACCACGCCACGGGCCCCTGTCATCATCTCGTCTGGAGAGCCTGTCGTCATCTGTGCTTCGCCAAGGACCCCTGTCATCATCACGCCTTGACATCCTGTCGTCATCCATCCCGCGCCTGGGGCCTCTGTCATCATCCATCCCACGTCTGGGACCTCTGTCATCATCCATCCCGCGCCTGGGACCCCTGTCATCATCTGCAGCACGCCAGCTGCCCCGGTCATCATCTAGCCCTCTTCTGGGTGGCCTGTCATCATCTAAAGCACGTCTGGGTGGCCTGTCGTCATCCATTCCACGCCTAGGTCCTCTGTCGTCATCTGCTGCACGCCAACTGCCTCTGTCATCGTCCAAGCCGCGCCTGGGTGGCCGGTCATCATCCAAAGCACGTCTGGGCGGCCTGTCATCATCCAAAGCACGTCTAGGTGGCCTGTCGTCATCCATTCCACGCCTGGGACCTCTGTCATCATCTGCAGCCCGCCAACTGCCTCTATCATCATCCAAACCTCGCCTCGGTGGCCTGTCCTCATCCAATCCACGTCTGGGTGGCCTGTCCTCCTCCCCTTCACGTCTGGGGGGCCTGTCCTCCTCCCCTTCACGTCTAGGTGGCCTGTCCTCTGCTGAATCCACGGAAGGACGTTCCTTTTCTTCTACAGCACCACGTCGGGGTAGATCGTCACCACGGCGAGGTAGATCATCACCACGTCGAAAAGATCTTTCATCATCTCTCGCTTCCCCTCGACGCCAATCTCTACAAAACCATAGGGAATGAGCATAGAAGCTGACATCCAGGAAAGCTTTACACATTAGACAGTACCAAAACCCTCAAGGCCATTTCTGAAAGTACCCACTTAGCGTGGGGCTGCAAACACATACGCAGAGCCTGCAGTGTTCCAATGCACTTTCTAACTGCCTTCATTGCTACAGGAAAGTAGGCTGCCATCCCTACAGCCTCAGTAAAGACTGAGTAGTTTACTACTCCCTTCAAAACTACAGTTTGAAGGGGGTAACTACAGTCCCTGTTGGTTATCTGCTGCAACACAACAGAGAAGAAGTTTGGCTTCTATACTAAGCCTAATTTGACAAAGTCCAGCTAAGTCGAACCAGTATTAAGAGCCCCACATCAAGTAAGTATCCCCCTTCTTCATTCACATGCCAACCCTTTAGTCAAATCCCTGTTTTCATATGTTTTGCCACAGTCCCAGCCCAACAGATTGGCAATACTTTCACTGAGCAGCATCCACTAGACAGAGCTGCACAATGTAGTAAACTCCTGACTCAACCTACTGCTTTTCCTGACAGTGAGCGGGGTGCCCCGGGCCCCGGCAGTGCTTGCACAGACTCTCCTTACCAGGGATGTACGTGGGATGTGAAGAACTGGTGAGTGTTCCCAGGCTACTGAGTCATCAGTTCATCTTGGAAATACATTTAGATGTGTAACACTGGAGAGATCTGACACTGCTGAACTACAACTAGAGCCTTCCACTCTTGTCTCTTCACTGGACGCACCATTTACTTCAATGTCCACAGGACTTTACCCTCAGATTTAGACCATAAGCCTTGGCTTCGTCACCAGATTAATTTCTTTATTTCAGTAAATTACCCTTTCTAAGCTAGTTCCTGAGCAATGAACAAGGACCAGTACATCACAGAGATGTATTGGTACTTGCTCCCTGGCAAGAGAAGCTCCTATGGGGTTGAATCTCACGGCTTCAAAAAGTAAAATCAAAACCAAAACAACCAACCCCCACTCACTCCCTGGTTAAGACATCCACTATGCTACTACAATACAAACAAAACCACAGCAAGGACTTGCTACAAAACAACAGATGTAGGACTGCAAGAGGCGAGAACAAAGCGGCAACAGTTTGTGACAACTCTGCAGCTCAAGAGAATCAAGGGATTGGGAGCAGTGTTATTTCCTAGCTTTTGAAGAATGCAATTACCATTGAGCTGTGAGATAAAAACAAGACATGGAGATTGTTAGCTTCAATTTAGACTCAAATTGGATCATCTTCTCCTTTCAAAAACCTGATTATTTTGACATAAAAAACATGCAGAGAAATGGTTATAAAGTTCATAAATTGAGCAAGCATTTCATTCATTCATACTCTGGTATTGTTGCAGGGGTTGGGGATTTTTAAACCTATTTTTGAGCTTGCAAGTGAAATTATAGTGCTGTTGCTTTTATGTATTTTTTCATTTGACAACTTTAGTGTTCAGATTGCAGCTTTTGTCCTTCTTTCCTCTTAGAAATCCCAACTCCCACTTTAAAACTTTCCTGAAATTAAGTCAAACAGCATCTGACAGATGAGTAAGAACAGAGGATGCACGAACAGTAACATCATTGAATGGCAGTCACTGCAAGCAATGCAATCCAGTTCCTACCTCCATTTTGCAATAACCTCTCAAAACTCTACACACAGACCTACAAGAGCTGAAAGCCTGCAGGTGGCTTTACCAAATAAAGCACAAACTTGGTGACAAAATCCATACCACTGTGACAGGTTTGTAAGTGTTCTGCTTCTCTTGACCCAGGCACAAACAGCACAGTCATAAAATAAGGGTCAACTCCCCTTTTCTATACATTCTGGCTTTCAGTATTTTTTGACCCTAATCACAAAAGCATTTGTTGATCCTCTGGGATAACAACCCGTGGCAGTAACACTGGCTGTGCTAAGTAGGAAAGCCTGGAGCACTGCCCTGCCTCTTCCACTGAACACCAGGTCTGTATTAGTTGCCATTTCATGGTCTCACTGAGCAAACATCCAGTTCCTGGCAGCATTTTATGGATTTTCTGTGATCTAAAGAACAAGAGGTACCACCATAAAATTACTTTTTCTATTACATAAACTGGCTTTTAATTAAACTCCTCTACAGCACTTCTATGTTAACCTGTTTCTCCAGCTACAACAGTTGTAATATTTTTCTGTATCAGAATTGACTTCCTTCTCTTCCTTGTATTTTATTACATCTTTAGTTTTGTTTTGCTCTTATTTCTTATGGGAACTTTAATCTTTCCTGCAGAGTGAAGGAACAAAGCAAATACAGGTTAGTTATAACTCACTGTAAAACTGTCCAAAAGGCAGACAGCTCTTGCTGGACTCTTCTGCCTTTCTGTAATCCTTTTTCTCGTAACTGGAACCATGGTATGGAACAGACTAACACTGGAACATGCCAGTCCCCTGGAGTCCAGCATTCTGGGGACTGCTGCTTAGTACATTTGGTTGCTCCTTGACTGTATCTACCTCTGTACCAATACAGCATGTATACCAGGACTGTGCCATTTCCACTGTCTGTGAGACAGATTTTATAGCTTCTCTCCTTACTAGCATCCATAAAGACTTTTTAATGTATATATCCAGTAAGTGTACTTACATGCTGCAAATTAAATCTGATGCTGTTACTGCATTATCAGTCAATTCAGAAACACACTTTGGAATTACTTTAGAGTTAGGTTTGCACTGCTGTCTTTGAATTCAACATACTTCTCTTTAGGTTTTAAAATACAACTGAAGGCAGAATGGGGCTACTAAAGAATTCAGAATTAAACCTTTCACTGCAATTATGTCTGGGCCTCATCACTTTGTTATTTCCTAAGTTCAGCAAAAAGAAAATAGTTAAGGAACACTGCTTTACTTGAAACTCCAGTATTAATTTTGAATGCTACCAGTATTTCCTTCTAGTATTCCTCAGTATACTCCTTTTAAGGCAGAAGGAAAGTTTTACTGAACATGCTACATAACAATGCAAAACATGCCTAATTTTAACCCTTTGGCAGTCACCCAGCTTGATTTCTATAAAAGCTGGATAAGAAAATCCCAGACTGGTTTGGGTTGGAAGTGACCTTAAAGCTCATCCAGCTCCAACCCTCTGCCATGGGTAGGGACACCTCCCACCAGAGCAGGTTGCTCCAAACCCCTGTGTCCAACCTGGCCTTGAGCACTGCCAGGGATGGGGCAGCCACAGCTTCTCTGGGCACCCTGTGCCAGCGCCTCAGCACCCTCACAGGGAAGAGCTTCTGTCCAAGAGCTCATCTCAGTCTCCCCTCTGGCAGTTAAAGCCATTCCCCTTGTCTGTTCCCAGAACACTTCAGGGATGGGGCAGCCACAGCTTCCAAAATAACTAAGACAACACTTATTCAGAAAAATTCTAAGCTATAATGATTCAGAAATTAATATGGGTCACATATATCACTGTGTGTGCGGCAGGGGGGGAAAGATCACACTGAAGCATATAATTAGATGCATTAAACACTTCTGCAATATGCTAATAGTTCAAGGCTTCACCCAGGAGTTTCATTTTTTGATGTTGCAATTCAGAAGAAAGTGGATCACTACTAAGAATGGCAACACAGCTGTTAAGGAAAGACAAAAAAGACTATTTTGCTTATTGAGCAATGGTACTCTTCCAATGTTAGAAGAAATTACTAGAGAAAGTGAATGGATTTGCTTCACTGAAGTCAGAGTAAGTGTAATGGATGTAAATTGTTGCACTGGAAATTAGGGTTGGACAGCTGTAAATATCTACCTGGAAGGCGATCAGGCAACAAAACATATTGCCAACTGGACAAAATAGTGGTACCTCCATCAGTACAGGTGACCATACCCAGAACTCCTAAAAGTAGATGTGAACAAGTATCTTTTTGGGGGTTTTGTGTGGGTTTGTGGGAGGGGTTTTGCTGTGTTGTTGGTTCTTAAAGGACAAAGTACCTTCAGAATATTCCTCCTTCAGAAATCCTTCCTCCTCTCTGCTATTGCAAAGAGTCTTCCAGAACTTTGTTTTCACCTATGGCACACATTTTCTGCTCGGTGAATCACTTCAGGATTTGAATAGTTTTAAGACTCTGAACTCTGACTTTCCTGCTCTTATGTATTACTCTCAGTTTTCCAAATGGAAAATCTCAGACTTCTTCATCACCCAGGATCCCTGCGCTTCCTTGTCAACCTTCCCCATTCGACAATTATACAACTGGTACCAGTATTTGAGCGGGAAAGAAATTAAACCAGGAATGTTATCTGAATGAATTCCAAGATAAATCCTCCCTCTCATTTTGAGATCCTTACAAAGGATTTGTTTTAGTAAAGGCAACTTTCAGAGATGTAAGGCATGAGGTATTATTCAGTTAGTGCAGCTTTAGCAGTGACAACATCAAGGCAGCCTACACGTTCTGAGCCCAGAACTGGTACTCAGTAACTCAGGGATTACCTTTCCACTGGTGCTCGTCGCCATTCCGATTCTGCCTCACCACCTCTTCTCCAGGAGCTCTCAGACTCCCGATCACCCCAGCGAGATTCCTGCAAGCCAAAAGAAATCAGGAACATCCTCTCTCAATACTTCAAAATGAAGATTTTCAACATATAATTTACTCCTTTCAGAGCATACTTTGGTTTTAAAAACTCACCTGTCACACTGTAGATAATATTGAACTACCAGGAGTTTGAGTAACTTATGTTACGTTACATACTTAAGTATGGTCTTAACTGACTAACTTTAGTGTTTCTGGCACTGTTCAACAAACAGTATGGCTCCCTTTGTGCCACATAATTTACTAGTGGGCACAATATATGCAAATACATTAAAAAGTGTATGAACAAATGCAAGAACAATACCTACAGTGAGCCATAGCTACCACCTATGAACACAAAAAGAGGTTCTAACAGTTTCACTTTCCCTGCTCCTTAAAGACAGTAGGAATGAATGCAAAGGATTATTTGCTTTCGTGCTTTCTAATCAGATCAGAAAATGTAACTGAATAAACTGAAAGCTCTGGGTAGCCATTTTGTTCACAGCACAATGCACAAAACAGGTGAGGGGTTTGTATTTTATACAAGCTGTTTAGCTGAAGGGCAGAGCAATAATGAATGCTGTCTTTTTTTAATACAGGTAAACTCTCTCTTATTATTTCTGGACAAAGACAAATCATTTAACTACTTCTAACATATTGCCTAATTCCACCACAAGAAGCAAATTAGATAAACCATACAAAACACATGATTTCACATCATCACACAACCTCATTATAACAGGATATTCTGGTTTAGAACTGCTCTTTGAAAGTGTTTTTATTTGTCAGAGCTTCAATAGGGAGAAATACAGAGGTTGCACAAGATCCTGCGTATCCACTACTCCATGACTGCCTACTTAAATGCTTTTGAACTGACCCCAACAAACAGAAGGAGCAAAGAAAGAATCTCAAAACTCCAAATGGTATTTTTCAAGTGGTACAGTTATCTCTCTCTCTCTCTCTCTCTCAGAACCTGAGCCAGCTTCTGCCTGCAATCAAGCGCCCATGCCTGGGAGTACCTCTGATTTGAAAAATACCAGTGGTGTTTGGACTACAGACTACGAAAACAACTCATACAGGCTCTGATCACTTATCTTCACAGGGACACTCGATGGAGTGTTCATTAAACAAAGTTTATGGCTATGATGGATGAAACTTAAAGCTAGTTCTCTTACTGAGAAGTTCTGAGAAAGTGGGAGTGTCGGTTTGTGGTTCTCAGTTATATTCTTTTAAATCATTAAGCATCTATTTTAGCTTTTGTCTCCTGTTGGATTAGGATAATCATTTCCCCCAGTGCTTTATATTTGTGAGAATGTTGCACACACCTCTTGGTTTTAATTATTGAGTATTTCTCATCAAACAACGTTTTTATGTTTAGTCTGCAATTTTCCTTCAGTATTTACTCTAATTCCTGACTTTGGCAAGAGTCACTACACTTGCTTCCAATACAGCTTTCATTCTTGTGTGTTAATGAAAGAGGTGTTTAGGCTCTATTAATTTAAAGAACTTGGAGGTCTTAGCAGTTTCTTTGTTTTAGGTTATTGCTCAACTGCAGATTCCAGATGCTGACAGTGAGATGAAGCTAAGTGACCATCACCTGACTATTAAGTCAGCCACTACAACTTCAAAACCAGAATTAACCTACCAGTTAAGTTTCCAATGCTACCATCTGCTTCCAAGTCATCTACAGAAGAAGGAGCAGTCAAGGAGAAGAGAATCCTGCAGGTATTACCCACCTTTCTTGAGAAGGGGTCATCCAGCCCTCTCCTCTCTTCTTCTCGACGACGCTCCCTCTCTTCTATCTCCATTTCTCTCTGACGTTTTTTCTTTTCCAGTTCTTCCAGTTTCTTGACCCGTTCCTGGTATTCCCGCTGCTCCTGCTCACGTTTCTCACGCTCAATGCGTTCCTTTTCCTCACGCTCTGCAGAGGTGGAAACATGAATACACTGCATTACCTCTTCTAAAGCCTTGCAACTGGCTATCGGACAAAGCAATTCATAAAGAAAGGTGTGAGTTGCTTACAGTGCTTAAGTCCTCGATCCAACACCAAAGTTCCCTTTCTATTCTACTTCAGATGTGCACAAACAAGTGGCCAGAACTCAAACTAAATGACTAAATTCAAAGACTTAATTTTCATTAGCATCCCTCACTTTATGTCGTCCCTTACTCTCTGGAAGAACTGGAGGACAGGAAGCATTTGTTTGCCTTCGTTTTCCCTCCTATACAGCTTTACCTTCCTCTCTATGTGCACAGGTAAGCATTCAGAGGGTGCATTAGGTAAAATATAGTATCTAATAGCAGTGAAAAGTCTTCACCACTGACTGAAAGTCAAAATATTTCCTCCAATATCATAACACAGGGAAACCAGGAGTTACCTGCATACACATCTGGAATGGGTGAAGGATGCATAGGACAAAATGATCACGTTCTCAATGATACCTTTGAGCAGCTGCTCTTCTCGTAACCTCTGCTCTTCCTCCTCCTTCTCTCTGTAGTAAGTAATGCGCCTCTCCTCTTTGCGCTGCTTCTTGCGCTCCTCCAGGCGGTTACGCCTCTCTTCTGCTAATCGTTCCTGGAACTGCTTGAGCTTATCCTGAAACACACATGGAAACACCGGAACTGTAACACTGAAGAGTTAGACACACAGATTGCTACATAAAGCTGAAAAGCAAACCAACTGCAGCATATTAACTTTGCTGTGCTGAAAAACACCTGCTTGCCATTGCAACCTCTTCTGCACTTGATTTCATACAAGGGAATGTATTCCTACTTAGACAGACAATCACCATGCACAATTCTAGTCCTTCACCTGCTTTTTCAGGAAAGGAATTACCTAATTTATCTATACCTGAAGTTATATAGAAATTACCTATATTGTTGCAAAGAATCATATGCAGCTACTGAACTTAATACCTTTCTTGATGGGACTTTTTTAAACAGCTCTTGCTGCAACACGGACAAATAATCAAAGCTATAAACTTAGTATTTCTATCTATTTCTTGTCTTCAATATTATTGTGCATATTATGCTTTCCAAGTACATTCCCTCACTTTAGAGGAATATTTTATTACAATACTATAGCTCCTGTACCTCATAAACTGTTCGTCGTGATGCTTTAAGCCTGGCTTCAAATAAATCTCTATCCTCCAGCATCCTTGAGAGTCTGTTCTTGTGCTCAAGAGCTTTCTCACGCTCCAACTGCAAAGTGGTGATCTAAAAACAGAAAATACACAAAATATTACACAGTAACATCTTACTACATACTTGCAGTCCATCTACCTCAGCCGCTAGGAATAATCATTTCCTCTTTCAGATCTAAGGCAGAAGACACTGCTGCCCACTAGCACAATGAAACTGTGAAGCTAACACTTCACTCATTACATCAGCTTCTTCCCTTGGATTGAGCTGGGGGAAGAAAGAACTGCAAATCCAGGTATTTTTCATTCACCACTAACGGACTATCATCTGAACAAAAACCATCTTACCCTTTCCTCTTCCTGTTGCTCCCAGAGCTCCATATCATGCACTCTCTGCTCCTCATATGCAGTCTTTATTAATGGAATTTCTTCTAAGCGCTTGGCTCTTTCAAAGTAGTCAATCTGAATAAAGATAACATACCTTTAGCATGTCTTAATACAAAGACCAGATCTTGGCAGACTCAATCTCCAGCACACCCCAAAGCAAAGCCCAGTACCTGGAGATTTCTGCAAAGTGTACTACTGTTACAGAATAACCACAATGGGCCACATCAAAGGTCCACCTAACCAAGAACCTGCCCCTCCCGCTGGCACCTGAATGCACTCCTAAGCAAAGATGCAAGAAGAGACAGGCATATGCACAATACTCTCTCAGCATCATCAATTGCCTGTGTTGAAATATTTTTGTCTTTAGTAGACATTGGTGGATTTCTCCTCTTGTTCTTTTGAACTCATAGGTGGTTTTCATATGCAACAATGTACTCTGGAAAGAACTCCTGTGTGTCCATGGCTCACAGCATGAAGACACACTTTCTACCTACAAGTAGTTCTGAATATGGCTCCTACTAGCTTCCTGGTCCACTATCCCTTGCAGTCGGTGTAAGAACAACTGCTCCCCACCATCAGCTGTTACAACAGGTAAGCTCTTTGAGACTGCTCCTACATCCTCCCTCTAGACATCTTTCAGACATAAGGGTACTATTTTACATAGACATTTCTTGCACAGAAGCCAATCCGCATCACTGATAATCCCTCCACTCAAACTCCCAGTTCAACTGCATCCTCTCTGAGGTACAGACCAGAGACGCAGAAGAACCAAGTTCTCTTTGCTGATTAAGAAATGTTCAGTTTGGAACCTATCATTCAACACGTAAAGCTAAAGATCTGGGCTAATTTTTAATGCTTTCCCTACATGAGATATTTTATATCTACTAAACAGAGCATCATTCAAAGACTCTTTCTTTTATCCCACAGCTGCTTTGCTGAAATTTTCTTGGGTGAACAACTCTGTAAAAAGCTTTCTGGAGAATCCAACTTAGTTCTACAAATCAGATCACCCTTATTCGTTCTTTTTGTTCACTTCAGAGAACTTCACAAAGAACCCTGGCTTAGAATGCTTTTATGCTTTCATAGAAGCTGTGCTGACCTTTCTGGGTAGATCCTATTTACCCAGGTGACTAATTCTATTGTTTAATGTATTTTCTGCTACTTTGCCCAATGTGAGCATCAGGTTTATAGCCTGCAGCAAAAAGATCTTCACTGGAACCTTTTTAACTAACTTGTCACTTCCTAGTTATCAAGCCAGTTTTAAGTCACCTGAATAACCAACTGTATCATGTAACCTCTGAATCACTCTTGAATACAGCTGGAAGTCCTGGGCAAGTTTCACCTTGCCCAGGTTATGCATTTCTGTTTACTATGACAACATGTTCCTCATACTTTTATAGCCACCCAAGTTTCAGGCAGGTCCTTTGCCATCTAGAAGCGCTCTAGCAGTGGCATTTCCCCTGTTTTAGTGAGGAATACAACAAATTAATTCAGCTTCTCTGTAATGGCCTCAATTTCTTTCAGTATTCTCCAGTTACGAGTCTCCCAACCAAGACTCAGTTAACAGAGACCTTGAGTGTCCTTTTTCAAATCAACTCCATTCATTAGAACGCATTTGTGCACTGATACCAGAAACCCAATTGGTTTGAATTCCCAAGCAACCCTACTCCAAGAAGCCCCAGGCCCGGCGAGCCACTACTAAGTCCATGTGAGCCACTTCAATCTTAGCAGCTTTATCCACTTGTTGGCTATTGGTCTCATGCCGTATTTAGCCTTAGATGGAGTTTACTCACAGCACCCGAGCAGCGATATCTAAGCCTAGCCAGCAACCCAAAACCATGCAGCCTACGGCCACACCACCCTGAAAACAACCGATCTCGTCTAATCTCAGAAGTTAAGAAGGGTCAGGGAGTGAGCGAGCGGCCACGTGGCTCTGGTCTGCCAGCTGGGCTTAAACCATGACCACATTTACCCTTTTTACTGTGAGAAAGTAACATTTTCAACAACAATATTGTACCAATGCATCTCTAATTCCATACAGGAGTTCATAAGCACTAACTAAAGCATTGTATAGCCATGGGTTTGTACCCTTCATACTTTGTACCTTTTTCTCCTGATTCTTCAGCCGTTCCTGAAGTTCCTTCTTTTCTTTCTCCAGCTGTTCAACTTGTTTAGCCATAATGAAGTCAGGATCCAGTTCTTCAAGATCCTACAACCAAGTAAAGTTATCAGTACAAAATAAAGCAAACAGCTTTGCTGTCAGAAATGCAGTTGGCTGGTTTATTTATTTCAGCTTCTCTGCAGTTCTCCCCTTAACTTTTAAAGAAATTTGCTTCAGAAACATTCTCAATTTCTCTTCTGGAAGAGTGTTTTATGTTTTAAAAACTCTACAGCATTTGTATCTTTATTTCTGATTGAGACACAGTCCAGTTACTATAAAACTGGATCTGCAGGCCTAGTTTGAATTTCAGATTACCATACAAGAGAAAACAAAACAAAACCAACCAACCAAACGTAAAAGCCCAAACATAGCTGGATTTAATTCCTCCAGGGAAAAAAGGTCCTATCCAAACTCAGAATTAAGGTTTACTTAGAACCAACTAGGCTGGAAAAGACTTGAATATAACCAAGTCCAACCATTAAGTGTAAAACTGTTTCATTTTTAAGAGCCTGTTTCCAGGAGAAGTTACAGTTTATAACTAGATAAATGACATTCCAACATCCTGGCAATAACATCGAAGGCATAAAAACATAAACCATCAACAGTAAGTTTTCTACCTCAATGTCAATATCTTTAAATGCTTTGGCTCCCAGTTCTGTCTTCTTAATCTGCTCCAAGCGCTCCCGAACAGTCTTCTTTTTGATCTGCTCATGCTCCTGCAGGATACGCTCCTTCTCCCTCTCCTTCGCCTCCTGGCGCAGTCTCTCTTCTTCAGCCTTCCGGACTTTCTGTAATTCTGCCTCACGCTGTTCCAGTTCTTCCTTTTCACGCTGTATATTTAAGCTTTCCAGGCGCTCTTTTCTTTCCTCTATGGTCTGGCGACGTGCAAGTATACGCTGATGCTCTTTCCTTGAGTTCTTTAGGAAGGCAGTGACTGCCAGCTGATGCTGTTCCTCCTTCTCTTGCTGAATTGAAATTAACAATAAGATGATGTACAGAGTATCTCTTTAAAATGCAGAAAGCACAGGAAATGCTTCTCAAAAAAACCCTCAAAAGTTAGTTTTATTCTCCAAATGTGCCAACTGCATGGAAATAAAGCTGCGATGGCCAATCTGATCAGAGAATCATGGATTGGTTTGGGCTGGAGAGGACTTTAAGATCATCCAGTTCCAACCACCTGCCATGGGCAGGGACTCCTCACTTTAGACCATGTCACCCAAGGCTCTGTACAACCTGGCCTTGAACTCTATCAGAGATGGAGCATTTACCACTTCTTTGGGCACCCTGTGCCAGCTCCTCACCACCCTCCCAGTCAAGAACTTCCTCTTTATATCTAACCTGAAAATAATCGCTCATCCAAGTGGCATACCAGGTAGTATCAACTGACAAGAAAGTTGTCTGTAAAGGACAATATTCTGTAACATATCTGAACTGTGAGTTTCACTCTTCTGTCCAAAACCAGTAATATTATTACTAATATTTAAGAGCATAACTGAACAAGGGATGGGAAGGTCAACTGATTTTGTCTTTGCATGTGTCATCAAGTCCAGCACCACATAAGCTGCATTATACCCAGCTCCCTTGTTTTTAAAGGTTTTTTCTTTTCAAACATGCTAACATAAAGAGACAAATATCCTGACTCAAAGCACTACCTGTGAGATGACGAAGAACAGATGAGTCAACAGTTTAGATATAAACGTTGTATATAAACTCATTCCAATTAAGTTATAAAAAGCACTACACTTCTAGACACGAGGCTGCTCTTTAAGCAGCCTGCTCTTTAAGCTGCTCTTTAAGCAGCCTTCTCACCACCTCCCCATTCTCCTCCAGAGGACCTACACAGATCTGCGCAGAGATTCATGCTGAAGAGGTATAACTGTGCCAGCTCATGGAGCTGCCAATTTTAATCACCTCAGCAAGCAGCAAAGCACTGCAGCCTGAGCAGCTCACTGAGCTCCCTCGGTCATGCTGCTCCTGATATGTGACCTACAGCCAGGGTATTTTTAGTACTCTGTCACTTCTAGGGCATTCAACAAAAACACTGATACACTTGTACTTTGGTGCAGATCTGAAAGCATTTAGAGATAAACAGAGGTGCCACTCAAACTAAAGAATGAGAAGCTTCAGATGACGGTAACGACTTTGTGAATCATAATAAATCTGACAGATATCTTAAGTTTTTAAACACCTGAAAAATGTGAAGTTTCGATCTGAATAACAAGGAAAAAAGTTATCAACTTATTCTGTATCTCCTCTAACCACACAGGCTGATGTTAAGCTTGCTACTGTACTCCTGTTTCACAACTGTAATTACTAGCACTTTAGTTTCATTCAGCTCATTGAACTAATATGAAGTACAAGACCCTTTGTCATTTCTACCTATGAAGGTCCAGCTGAAGCACGTTTCTTCTTTCACACCAACAATCTGTCTAACAGCAATCACTAATAAAACCTTTTTAGGGGAAAACTTACATGGAAGTAATTTTATCTTAAACACTATAAAGGTGTTTATCAGGTGTATACAGGTGTCATGATACAGTCCTTCTTGGGTGCTTATATCTTAATAGTACTTAGTGTTTCAACCCCTATAAGGAATCTAACATGGACATCTTGCTATCAGCCTTTCTTCCAGATGGAAAAATTATATGTTTTCTATGAAATCTTTTATAAACATAAAGCAAAAGGAATTAGCACTGCTCTTTAAAGAGAAGTGAAGGTTGAACTTGCCACAACCAAAGCATGCCAGAAATCTGAGACTGATTCTACACCTACAGCGTTCTGGAGAACCTGAAATGTGAGCTCATTCCTGAGTCTGACCTTGAAGGCACCAGTCAAAGTGAGGAGGACAGGCAGTGACAAGGACAGATCAGGCCTTGAGTTGCGGGATCTTTTGTTCACGTTTTTAGATTCCACTGTGAAGTTACATTCCAGGTTCTTCATAACATCAGTTTCTCCAGGAAGAATAAAGAAAGCAGGCTCTTGTATTTTCAAAAGTGCATTAAACAAATCCTACCTCTGTAGGGCCATCTATGGGTAAGTTATTATTTGGTATATCCTAAACCTGATACATTCAACACTGGCAATTTAAATTCAGGACTCGTGTATACATTTTAAACAAGCACAAACTAGTTGGCTGCATTTAAGAATGACTTCTTCTTCACAAGCACAAATAGCTGAAGAAAAGAATGAAATTAAAAGGAACATCTAATCTGAGAAAACACATTCTTTACAATATAAGCTTAGGTATAAAGTTCAAGTTACTAGCTTACGTTTCTACTTTTATTTCCACAAGTATAGAAATGCAGCCCAACATTACTGTCCAATAGATCAGAGACTGTTACCAGAATGCTCCAGAAAACAGTGCAACACACTTCTGAAAATAACCCACATACAAAATGTACAAGGATTTGAGTACGTATAAAAATGTACCTGCTCAGAGCCTTGCAATGTCACGTTAAATTAATCATTAGATAGCTCACTGCCTCTCCTGTCAAGGAATGGCAAACTAGTAACTCCTTCAATTATGATCTCACAACTTCAAAAGAAGCTTGTCTTGCTAAACCAGAAAAATTAGGTCTATTAGAGCAGATGAGTATATAACAGATGCAGAAGGATACTTGGTCATTATTAAATACACTCATGTTACACTTCATTTGTATACATTAACACCTCCAGGATCAATTGTTCTGAAGGGAGGGGACAGCCGTATCAATACTGATCACCACTGCACTCTGAACAGATTACAGGAAGCAGCAGCTGCTCAGACAAGCAAAAGGCTCCATAAGGGTAACAGATAAACATCACACAACCCACACGGGGGAATGTCAGAACTTGTCACCCCTTCAGAAGACTTAAAGTGACTTACCAGTAAGTGAGGAGGCTTAATGACAGCAAGAGCCTTAGCCAGAGCTGAGGACATAGCAGTCAACTGATTCCTGATCTGCTCAGAAGGCATGCTTTGTAGTTGAGGGCCTAGCGGAGCATCTTCTCTAGTGCTGTAATTGAGGTCTGAGCCAAAACTCAGTGTCCGGGTGGTATGATCAAGGCGAACCTTTGGGGGAAAACACAGGAAGGACTGTATTGAACAATTTCTCTGTTGCTCTGCCTGTGACCAGTATGAGTCAACAGATGATCTAAACAGAATTACTCTGAATAAAAGTTTGTTCGATTTCCATGGTTTGTACAAAAAACCCCACACAATCAAGAAAACATCACTCAAAGAGTCTGAACTTTTAACAGTTCTATGCAATGAGAGCACCGCCCGACAAACTCTTGCCTCTTCCTTCACATTAGTAATACAACAAACAAGAACCCTGACTTGAACACAGACAATATCAACACATCTAAAATATAAGCCAAAACTGTGTGTTAACCAAAATGAATTGACTAAGCTTTACCTAAAAATGTAAATGGATAAATACTAAGAAGCCTTAACTAAAAACTACTTATACCTCATCACCAGCTTAAACATTTCCTTACAGGCTGTCACTCTTTCAGTACACACAACTTTACCAACAAGGCAATCTTCAACAGCAGCTGAAACATCTCAGACATCAGTGCACATTTCAGACACTGGTGGTTTCCTTCAGTCGCTTGGTTAGATAAAAAACCACATTAGCAACTGCTCAACTCTTCAGTCTTGCACAACTAATGCGGCATAGCCAGAAATTTGCATCTCTGTTTATTAGACTTGCTTCAGGATATGCAGGATTCAATGACTGGGGCTCACAAGGCAAGTTTCAGCAAATTTCATTTCAACTTTTTACTTCTACTGGACTTACATTAATGGTTGTTGACCTGAATCAAAAATAGACATCAAAATGTAAATAATCATCAGTTCTTAATATATTGTCACCTCTATGTCAAGTTTCTCTCCATCTACCAGAACCAATTGTCTTCCTTGGGTTCAATGTCAATCAGACAGTTTTCATCCAATGTAGCACACATGAACCCATACGTCATGTCACAGAAGAACTTACTTGTAAGTCACAATGTCTGGCTGCATCAACGATATTGCGTTCCAGCTGGAAAGCATCAACAAAAGGAACCAGGGTGGCCAGGCGAGAAAATTCAATGCTTTGATAAATCTGGGCCACCTGAATGTGAGCACAAGTATTAGGTGTTTTCCTTCAGTAAAAAAGAGATCACCAGTAAGAGTTGTTGTATAAGCTATAAAGCTTACTAAATTGCCAAGAAATTACTGTATATGTAGTAATACAACTGCAAATACCTTCAGGATTTTGTATCTGCGCTGTAGTCAAGCTAAGATTCAAAGCCACTCTGAATGGCTTCTTTGTATGAAGGAGACTGGCAGCAGCAGCTACATATAGCTGTGCTGCTAATTAGCCTTCAACTAGTTCTCTAGCACACCAGAAATAACACTGCTCGTCACTTGTAATGAAAGCAGGTCAATGAAATGTGCATTTATACAACATCTAAACACAAAAACCCCACTGAAATATCCCACCCAAAGCTTACTCCAAAAAAGAGTTTGAAGAAAATCTAGGCAAGAGACTCCAGCACTGTACGCAACCACTATTGAGTACAGCTACTACAGCTGTATCTCAATGATGTACAAACCCAAAGACACGGGTTATATACCTCAAAAAGGTATTTCAAAATCACAATGGGCTTCTATTTGATGGAAAAATTTTACTTCAGCATGGAAGTTTCCAACTTGATGTTCTTCCAAGGCACTTTCTAACTTCTATGTACTTGAGAACATACATTTTCTTTACTCATACCTGCTGCAGAAGGCGAAGGATGGTATTGTTTTGCAGGTGAGGCACATAGAGCTGCAGTTCAGGCTCCTTCTCAGCTTGGTCCTTCACCCAGTTCAGAACCTATCAAAATTCTGAAAAGTTACTCTATCTGCATCAACCCTTACAAACTTCAACACTAAATAAGCACGGTTCTTAAATACTTCAGTTTCACAGCTCATGAAACAACAGCACCTCTGTCCAGCACCTACACTGTTTTCTGAAGTGTATCTTTTGATCAGAACACTTTATAATGGATTCCTGACGTATTTTGTATGAAGGCGACTGACAGTAGTGGCAACATTTACCACGCTGCTAATTTACCTTCAAGTTCTTTTTAGCACCTCAAGTCTCTTTATTCCCACTATCAAAGATAAAGATTGTGATGTGCTTCAGCAATTGCAGAATTAACATTAACCCCATCAACATCACATTATTCTACCTCCCAATAATCTACATTTTAATAGTAAGAACAGTCATTAGTGTATTTTTCCACTTCCCACCGACCCTCCTCCACAAATCAGTATTAGTCAAGAGCAATTATTATATACACAGAGCTATAAAACTTACCTTGCTGACACGGCTGCATAACTTGAGCGGGTGGAAGTCTACTTCAAGCCAATTGTAAAGTTCTTTCACTTCTGGAACAACATACTGCACCACGTTGAACCTTACCTACAGACAACAACAACAAAAAATCCAAAGATCTCAATAAATACAATTTTAACAAATAAGTTGTACTCTAAGAATTTTAAATTTAAGAAGTCAAATGGACATCGCATGTACCTTTTAATACAGAAGTCTACTTATTTTTTATTACAACATTCTTAATGGCAGTGGCAATAATTCTACACTACACCGCTTAACTGTAACTAAAAACGGAAAAGCGGACAAAAAACACATAAGCAAGACAAATACTAAGACCAGAGTACACCCTCAACTTGGTACCTGTTTCTAAGACACAGCCCTACTACGCAGATGCAGGCCCACATCCAAGCTAAACACACACATCTCAGTTCATGAGGAAACTTCTGAAGCTTTAAATTGTGGTTTTAAGGCAAACTGGAGAAGTACAAGGAGAAGAATTAATGTAAACTGTAAAATGAACCTTAAATATAAGTTATAGGTGTGCATGCAAATGACAGCAAGAAATTCACCACCCTCTGAAGATACCTAATTGTGACTGAATGCCTGATTCGTTTATAAAGGTTGGAAGGAAGAGAAATACAGCCTCCCTTCACGTTAAACACACAGAAGATTTCATCATCACTTAAGACGTTACAGTCTGCTATTTAATATCTGACTGTGCTTATCGAAGATACATTTAAAACTTGGTTCAGTTAATCACACAACTTAGAGTAGGGAAAACTGCCCAAAGTTCTAGCTTACAGCCCTTTCAGAACCCTCAGACTTTCAAAGCAACATTTGCTGCTTGGGTGACATAAGGGATGATACTGAATCCGACTCCTTAGTGCACACAAGCATTGTTATTGCTGCCATTTCCGAACAGCCCTTCTTGTGAATCTGAAACGTTAACATTATGCCCTAAGTCATACAATAGAGCTGTTTTAACCCAAACTCCTATCCCACAACTAAGCAGGGTTCTAAAAGGAAAAGAAGAGGAACCAATGGTTCAAAGCTGCTCATGTCAACACCACTACCTACCATATCATTTATGAGACTACCACGTGTAGGTGGTGCCTGAAGACCCAAGAGGGTTGCCAGACGTCGCTGTTTCTCCATGATGATCCCATCCATATCCAGAAGACGGGCAATGTCCGTTCTCTCAGGAGTGATAGGAATAGACAGAGTGGCCAAAAGGACTCGAGTAGACATCCTGTTGACAAAGCATAACCACAAATGATGAGCTGCAAGAGAACACTAACTCCTTTTCATAGATGTGCCAGTTCAAGAGAAGGAATGAGTAGTATTCATGATGCACTGTGTAATAATACCAGCAGTAATAGAGAAGACAGTAGCTGTGTGAGAAGAGTACAGAATACAATCTTCTTCAGCAACCAGGGGAAAGATTTTGATAACACCTTTTCATTACTCACGTATGTGTATATATTTCATACATATGCATATATACACAGAAATTATAAAGAAACTTAAGCTACCACTGCAAATGTATCAAAATATTACTTAAAATAATTACATCATCAGAAAGCAGCAACTTTAAAAACTTATTTTAGCTTCAAATCTGTATCAGTCATATTAATTGCATCAATTTTTACAATTTGCAGTGCAAGTCAGATGCATATTTTCATCTCAGAACTGGAAGGGACCTTTAAAGCTCATCCAGTTCCAACCCCCTGCCACGGGCAGGGACACCTTCCACCAGAGCAGGCTGCTCCAAGCCCCTGTGTCCAACCTGGCCTTGAACACTGCCAGGGATG
>JANRGW010024764.1:0-10864 GCA_024733675.1 Psilopsiagon aymara | reverse complement strand
AGCCCCTGTGTCCAACCTGGCCTTGAACACTGCCAGGGATGGGGCAGTCACAGCTTCTCTGGGCACCCTGTGCCAGCACCTCACTACCTTCACAGCTCTGTTAAATGTCCTTCTTGCTCCAGGGTTCTTTAGAGGCAATTAGTACTGGCCACTTTAAGCAGAGCTGCTCACAGCAATACATGTCATCACCTTCTTTTGGGGTGCAATTTAGTTTATCTTTGAACTTCCATAGCTAAAAATAGAGAGTAAGATCACTCGAACTCTCTTTCCCCACCTCTGCATCTCCTCTTGTGTGAGATTCTTTCGCATTTCCCTTGATAAGTGGTAAAGTCGGTGAAGTGTGGACGCATGGAAAAGAGCATTTCCTGATTTCCAGAAGACAGTTGAAACTTTGTGATAGTAATTTGCCATCAGCTGTGGTTTGGGTGGTTTCTTAGACAGTGCGAACAGCCCATGAATATCCTCCACCGCTTTGAAAGCTTCCTAAGGAAAAAAACAAACAACAAATACACTACTTTAAGAAAGTTGTTTGCAACACCCAAAAATGGGGAAAATATACATTTTACCGGTTTTACGGCTTTCCATAAAAATCATTTTTGCAATCAAACACAGGCATAGTTTCCCTAAGCATATACTTGGAAAAGCCTCACATGTAATTACTTGCATACCTCACCTCGAAACAAGACAACAGAGAACATTCTTCAAATTCACAACCCCCCCCCCGAAAAAAAAGACAACCTTTGGCTTTTTAAGGAATTTCTCATAGGAAGGTTGCTAAAGCAAAGCACCTTGGAATAATTTGCTTTGATATTGCTCTGCCTGGCTGGACGGTAACATAAGGCAATAGCAATGCTGGGGGCTCAGCCCAGCAGCAGACACTGATGTGTACCAATCACCTCCCAGTGATGTACGTTGTAAGAATGCAGGATGGCAGAGGTGAAGGTGCCATCACCAACTTCTCAATTTCACAACTCAAAGTAACTTCAGTTACTTTACCGTTTACTACTACCAGCAGAAGCTTGGTCTGAAATGCTATGCAGGAACATAGAATCACGGAATGGTTTGGGCTGGAAAGGACCTTAAGATCACCCAGTTCCAACCCCCTGACATGGGCACGGATGCCTCATACTAGACCGTACTGCTCAAGGCTCTGTCCAGCCTGGCCTTGAATACTGCCAGGGATGAGGCATTTTTATCACCTCTCAGCAACCTGTTCCAGTGCCTCACCACCCTCACAGTAAAGAACTTCTTATATCTACCCTTAACTTCCCTTGGTTTAGTTTGAACCCATCACCCCTTGTCCTATAGCTACAGTCCCTGATGGAGAGCTCCTCTCTAGCATCCTTCAAGGCCCCCTTCAGATACTGGAAGGCTGCTGAGGTATCCATGCAGCTTCCCCCCTCCACCCTCAAGCTTCTCAGACTGTTTTCACACAGGAGGTGATCCAGCCCTCTGATCATCCTCATGGCCTCCTCTGGACTTGCTCCAATAGCTCATGTCCTTCTTATGTTGAGGACACCAGAACTGCCCACAGTAGCCAAAGTACATCAGACTAAGTATTCAATATGCATGTAGTACCACACTCTAGGTACTAAAACTTTAGTCTTCAGCTTTTGTTCTGTCATTACCTTGGAGTATATACCATGAAACATGATCTGCGTGGAACAGATTCTGGAAAGGCTGTAGTCAAGAGCATGATTAGAAGAGCCCTGCTGCATACCTGCCACAGCTCCATGCTGATAGCACTGTCAAGCTGCACCAGCCTGGTCTCCAGGTGCATGGACTGACTGTCAGGGTTGTTGAGGTTGATCGCTGTGCTTTGGTTGTGATGGCGCTGGATCTGCCCCAGGTGCATCCGCAGGTTATCGCAGAGTTTACGGAACTCAGCTTTGCGAGTGTACTGCAGGCAGAACTTGAAAGCTGCAAAACAAACAAGATAAAGTAAGCATACTCAGTAACCATAGAATGGTTAGGGTTAGGAAGGACCTTAAGTGGTGACTCTGTGGTAGTTCTGAATGGGATTCAAGTATGTAAAACAGTACATTTGAACAATCTTCATTTGCAACTCAAAAACAGATCAAAGAAGATGCAATCTGTCACACATGATGAGTTAGTGACTATGCAGAGCATCTTGACCTGAAAAAAACTGAGATGCTTCCACATAATTAACCTGATAGGGAAAATATATATAAAGTAAAAAAATACTTTGAGTTTCTTTAAAATGTTCTGATTTAAGCAGGGATTCCAGCTGCTGTTTTGAACTGAGTGCAAATGAAACTCTGTGAATGGCATGAATTCAGCTTTTGGCTTTGTAAAATGCAAGGAAAACAATTCTCAAATCATCTAAAGGTAAAGGTAAATGAAGCTTTCAAATGACTGGAAATGACACAGGAAAACCAAAACTGTCTTTGTTCCTGTAGCTCCTCTCAAAAATCTGTTCTCACTTTGCCATTCTCCCTCTGAACATTCTAAGGTATCTCTACCAGAAACAGGCACAAATAGAAGCCCTGACACTGCAGCACAAAGACCAAAGCACCTAGAACTCATCTCAGTCATCCTTCCTAATGTACTTGCAAAATATGGATCCAGAGTTAAAAATCTAAGACTCTTCTTCACAGATATGGAGCCCCAAGTTATACATATAAAAGAAAGCGTTTTTCTGCTCATCTCTCACCCCTAAGAGATGAACATGTAAGTATCCATTCTTCTAAAGTCAATTTTTACAGGATGCCAGATAAAAATTACACAAGACTTTGTCCTATTCCCTTCTGCGTAGTATTGTCCTAAGATACACCTGTGTCAAAATTGAAAGTGCATCATGATTTTACACAAAAGTACCCTTTTGTGTGCACTCATTTTGGAAGATACCTGACACACAAAATATTAATGGAAGACACATTTGCCATTCTGGATAAAGTGAAAACAATACTAGTTTTGATCAGTAAGTTAGAAAAAATGAAGACACGGCACCAGTAATTCTTATATTCTCAGTATGTCCTGGAAAAAAAGAACAACTTTTCTTTCTTTCACAACAGTGCCCAGAAACCTCAGTGATTTTAAGGAACCCATGTAATTTTAAGAGCCGTACGTGTGTACATACACAGACTTAAGAGATTCACCTCTTTCCGATATCCAAATAGAAATAACCATTCATTTTCTAGTTTTACAGGATGAAATACAGAAGTTCTTGACCTCATTATACTTTACGTTTCCCTCTTGTGACTTACCTTGCTGTGCAATATCATGGTACAGGCGTTCCACTCGAGAATTATTTCGGAGAAGATCCAAACACTGTCTGTACGATTCCCATAGAAATTTAACCCAGGGTGTCAAAAGCAGGCGGTCAGTACGATCCTGAGTGTCTTCTCCACTCACAGCACTCAGAAGAACGCTACAGTTTGGGCACAAAGGTAAAAGGGGGAAAAAAACCCAAAGAAAAATAAGTGGTTTGTTCTCCACAGTCCTCACCAATTTTCCTTATCAAGATCCAAGATGAGACTGGACAAATCTGAAAAGCTAATTCTGCTGAACAGTCTATTTTCAAATTGCCCTTCAGACTTTCCCCTTTTCCTTTAAAGCATGCAGATAGTTTTTCTTGCTGATAAGTTTTAAACTTTGGCAGCTGCACATATGACTGCCATGTACAAACTCAGGAGGTAAGAGACATCAGGACCTTTTGTATCTCTCACTTATAAGCTGAAGAAAACTAACTCCAGGGTTTTCACTGTACGTCTGTTAGATTCAAGTATCACTTGAAGTGTAAGTGTCTATCTACTCAAGACACCTTCCCACTTGCGGAAGCTTCCTTTCTGTCACCAGCAAGGCTGCCAGAGAGAGTTCATTTCTTGTTGACATATGGCATAGAAGCATTGTGTGCCTTACAACCTGCAGACATCAAAACCTAGAATACTTACGTTAAAGTATCAAATCCTTTAAAAATTCTGACATGAAAAAGATGCTTAAACATGCCAGAAGATGTGATAGATAACCTTGCATTTAGCGGCCAGGGCTGCATTCGCTCATTCACAGAAATACAAGATTGGAAAGGATTCCTGAGACACTGACATAAATTCTGTGCTACAGCCCACATGATCCCTTTCTGCTAACCAGACCACCCAGCATGACAAGCTTAAAATGAATCATCCTCCCTTCATTTGTAAAATCCTTTTTGAACTATGCTTCTAATATAAACTCTCAACTCCTGTAACTCTCCTCTACCACACTGCGTCCAAGTTCTAATTTACCTCCTTGAGCACTAGCACTAGATGCGATATGAAAGATGACACTTCACCAGTACCTTCTCCAACAGATCAAGCAGTGAATCCAGCAAAAAAGTACAAAACAGGACCTAAAAATCACTACAGAAACTGTGTTTGTTCAAATAAAGAAGTGTGGACTGGAAAGACACATTTTCTAGCCCTCAGTTATACAAAAGTGAACAAGGAAAAGAGAGGTCAGTGAATCTTCAATGTCTATCAGTGGGATAGTGGGATTCCTCTGTAACAAAGACTGTTCAGGCACTGAAAATAACATTACTGGCATTGCCATCCTGGAGCAAATACTGAAGGCTGAAGAAAAGGTCTGTAACATGTTCCTTTCTTTGCAGCCAATGAGTTCCTAACTCCTACCAGAGGCGCATGAAAATCCACAGCCTTCTCCTCCATGCCTTTCTGCATGCTACTTAACTAATATAACTCTGTTCCTCATAGTCGCCTACACAAGACTAAACGTCCTCTACTTTGACAATTTCTTCCAATTTGCCATCATCACTAGATACAACTTTGGCTTTTTTGGTTTCTGTGCCAAGATTTTAATTGAAAGAATTCTCACTAACTTCACTCCTGATTCCCATCTCCTTTTGTCATTACATGTCACCAGTTTCTCACTGGGCAATGTTTTAGTCCCCTTACAATACAACTGCAAACAACCCTTCGGGTACGGTACCAATAGCTTTACTTTTTCTCAAGTTGGATTTCGGATCTCTGGCATTTCTTGATTCTAAAACATTAAATTACCAACTAAAATTCTAACACAATCAGATGTCACCAACCCGCCGGCAAGCCAGCACTGAATTTGATCTGATTTTTAACTCCATGTACTACTTCCTTCCTTCAAAACTCACACTAAAGACATTAATGTTATCACAATCAAGATAAAAACACACCAGCAACTGTTCAGACCACTACTCATTCCTACATATGGATGATGAGAAAACAGGCTGTCTGCTCAGATGGGTGTCTGCCGAGCTTTAGTACCCAAAGGATCTGATGGTATTTTTAAAACTCCAGGATAGAAATGATGCTGTTATCCAACATGGAGAAAGCTGAGTTTCGCATTCAGCTCAGGTTTTCAGAGCGTGGGACGTACCCTATCTCTTTATTCCAGAATCAATAACCTTACAAAGATCAGTAGCAAGGTACTGCTTCCATCTTCAGAGTACACCTAGGTAGCTAATCTCAACCCATCTCCTTAGAATTTTACCACAATTTTCCCTGGATTTATCCACTTATGGCAGAAGATTCCTTTTGCTATTTTTTCTGCAAGCTTTAATTTGGGTTGACTTAAGGAAATTTCAATTTATTCCCTACACTTTTTATCTTAAAGGATATGGGCAGATGGTATCTTCCAAACACATTTGGAGTACTTTAAAACATTTCTTCACCCCCACCTTGTCACTCTCTTCCACAGATGTAACCACACACATACCTGCACTACTGGAGTTAATGTGAGCATTTCCTAAACCAACAGATTCATCTGAAGACACAAACACACAACTGGAACTAAATTCACTTTGCCTGAAGCAGATTATGAAGCTCTCCCACACAACATTTTGACAATAGTAGAACAGTGTCCTCTTGCAGAGCTGAGACTAGTTTTATCCTATCATGGCACCACGTGCCAATGAAGGTCTATACACAGCCTAAAGCAGATATATTCACTGACCCTTTTTTCCTTTCCTTCTACATTCTCATTATCCACCCAATTAATTAGAACCCTGAATTTACTTTTTATGCCCTTTCTTCCATCATCAGTTACCCAAACAAGTATAAAGAAACACTCCCTTTTGTTTGCATATACTCTATGTGGTCAGACAGACTGGAGGTTATCACATGGAGGAATTAAATTGGTCTAATATCATTAATAGCATTTATACCTCAAATTATTAATGAGCAGCTTTCAGTAACAAACACTACAATGCCACTACAGATGCAGATCTCTGCAAACCTCAGGAAGTCATACCCAACTACCAGAACTGCTCCTACTGTATCGACATTTCCTGTTCTTTACTCCTTAATTTTACTTTCCTTTATTCAGACCTGGGATTTTGTTCAATGCAAAATTCCTCACTTTTCTGCCTTTAGAACCTCTGGAACACCACTTGTATTGCATTTCAAATCCACCATCTTTTTATCTCTGAATTGCCAACAGCCTTCATGAAAATAAGGATGCTTTCCTGTGAATTGCTACATTTTGAAGACAGGCCGCCTACCTTTCTGGAGTCTGAATGTTATCTAAGTCTTCTATGTCCAGTACCATCTGCTGGGATTCTTCCTTAGCTGCTTCTGTTTTTTCTTCAGCTAATTTTAAATAGGCTCGAACAACATCCTCCAAAGATTTGATGTTCACCTACGTCAAAGGCAGAAAATGGGAAGATGTTTTCACCCACAACAGGCAACAAGTATTAAAACATAAATGCTACAAACCCAGGAACATCTCTAAGTCAGATTAGCTCTAACTCAAAAACAGCCAGTTACTCTTACTTCCTATCAGCTGACATATACCATGCTTGCTACAAATACAATCATAAATAAATAGAAGCCATACCTGCTGGCAAATGTTCTTGTACTGGTAGAGACCTTCTTTTGCCAGGTGGCTCTTGCGGAGATCCACACAGAGCTCCAGGTACTTCAGCATAATCGGCTCGTGGATTTTCTGCCATGTTCGGTGTTTTTTGCTTTTCATAACATCATAGAGAACATCAAGGGCAGGTTGCTTTTTGCCAACCTCAAGGAATTCTGGAAGTAAAAACCAGTTAGTAAAAGATTTGCAAACCAAAAGATGCATGTTATGCTCAACAGTGTAAACTTCAAAGAATTTAATCAACTCTAACCAAAGTTTATTGATAGTTTGATTTATTTGCCCATAACAAAACTGGTGGCAAAGGCAACAATGGTGGCTTTCAATGACATAACTGGCAAATGAATGCCATTAACATCAAGATTTCAGGACAGCAGAGATGTCTCTGTTCATCAAGGTGTGACTGGGCACTTATACATATTAATAAAATACACACCTCCAGTTTTCAAGCCAGTTACATCAAGAAGGACAAGAACACACACCACAAGGCTTGTAGTACAGGACCTACCAATGTCATTCAACAAGATGCAAACCATCCAGTGAATGGCTTAAAAGAAACTCCTGCCCAGGAGGAAACAAAGGAGGAAAAAGAAGGAAACAAACCTCACTCAGAAACCTTGTTCAATTTTTTTCCTGGTTTTAGAAACATCTCTAGACCATCAGAGTGGTTTAGAGATTCAGTTTCTAGAGCAGTTCCACTAAAAGCTGTTACAGTCCAATTAAAGAGTCAGACATCTTTTAAAGCCCTGCTGCTGAAAGCAGTGCCCCATTTACTCATTCCCTAACCAGCTGCTGTTACCAACAGCACCTCTCAGCATCACAATTCCCATCTCTGAAAATACCACAAGCTCTGCTCAGTACAATATAGTAAACCATTCACCAGCAAATACTGAAGCAGCACAGCCACCTACCAGCATACACACAGGCACCGCACAGAACCTACTCTTAAGAAGTTAAAAAAATCAAAGAACTCACAGAATAGGAAGCAAACAGCTTTAAGAGATAAAGAGAAGTCCTGTACAGGTAAAAGGAAATGTGTGTGCTCTTACAGGCTAAGGAGTGTAGTCAGAACTCCCTGTACTCAGGAAATCACTACATTCATAAAGAAATTATGGCAGCAGGGATTAAAGCAGGGGCCTCGGACATCAGACAGAGCTTCTGACCTTTGGAATCTCAGTACAGAAACCATGCTGCTGCTTTCAAAATACATCCTTTAGCCACAGCTAAAGATGGCTAAACGTGGCTAAAAGATGCATTCTGAAAGCAGCAGCACAGTTTTCATTTCAGGATCAGAGCAGTGTGTATTTGGAGCGGAGTTTATGTAAATAATGAGCTTGCATAAGATGAGCAAGTTCCTTTCCAGCAAAAACAAGTGTTACATTCAAATCTAATTCAGTTTAAAGTATTCAGCAGTATTTTTTTTCTTTTACACATCAAGGGAATATTACTAAAGTTATGCTCCATCCCATAATTTACACTGTTATTCTATCTCAGCACTGCTTTGGAGGCAATGACTGCTCAGCTTTACTATTTTTTACTTCTGCAAATAAACCTGAAAGGCAAGTTTCACCTTGCACCAATGCCAGTGCCAGGCCAGGCTGCTCCAACCACAGCTCTCAGTGGGCAATAACTGGACAAAGCACAAAATTCACTCATATTGCTCTGAAACTTCTCATTAACTCTGGGTAAGCAAGTTCTTACAAGTCAGTCACATAATTAAGGCTAATTTAACAGCCACTGTAGTAAAAGAGCACACAAAGTGAACCTGAAGAGTCAAATACACCATGCCTCGCAGTAGGAACTTCAAGTTACGGAAACTAAGATTGCAACAGACCAAATGCAAAGCCTTAGTCCTGAATGGTTGTTAGAATTACATTCTGTTATACAACTTAAAATGCTAAAAGGTATTCAAAACACCAACTGAAGCTCCAAGTGGACAAGAACTAGCTACTACACACTGACTTCTCACCTACTGCCAGCCCAGAATGCCGAATTGAGCTAAATTTTCTATCTGAGAAAATTTACATTGTTACAAAAGGGAATGAAGATGTCATTATCCAATATCTGTGAAAGAGAGCAAGCTCAGTATCTGTAATAATACTCGCAAAAAGTTGCATTACATCCTTGACTACAAAGCAATGCCAAATATTAACACTAAGAATCCCAGCCTGGTTTGGGTTGGAAGGTGCCCTAAAGCTCCTCCAGTTCCACCCCCTGCCACGGGCAGGGACACCTTCCATCAGAGCAGGGTGCTCCAAGCCCCTGTGTCCAACCTGGCCTTGAACACTGCCAGGGATGGGGCAGCCACAGCTTCTCTGGGCACCCCATGCCAGCACCTCAGCACCCTCACAGGGAAGAGCTTCTGCTCAAGAGCTCATTTCAGTCTCCCCTCTGGCATTCCCCTTGTCCTGTCCCTACAGGCCCTTGTGCAAAGCCCCTCTCTTGTTCCTGTAGCCCCTTTAGGCACTGGAACTGCTCTAAGGTGTCCCTGGAGCCTTCTCTTCTCCAGGCTGACCAAGCCCAGCTCTCTCAAAAGCAGAGCTGCTCCAGCCCTCTAAGGGTTGGCTTTGACCTACATTTACCAGTTACAAGGAAAGCCAGCCTTTCTTATGTATCTTTACATATTTCCAATCATTCAAGCTCTTCTTATTTCCAAACATCTGCTATGAATGTTGAGAACACCGAGAACCTGAAGCATAAATTGCTCCTAAATGTTCACCTAAACCTTACCTATAAAACACAAACACTGTAACTCTGGAAAGTCACCAAATGCTCCAATCTGACACATCAGTTTAACATTGAACTGCTTCCTGCAACATACAGTCTGCCTTAGATACAACTTCTGACACCTTTATTATACTTGGCCATGGCGAGACTGGGTTTGCAAGGCTCGACACTGTCAAGTGGTAACTGCTAAGGTTTGTTCAGGGAACGCTCCCTTCAGTTCCAATCCTTCAGTTCGACTCTACCCCTTCAGTCTGGTAGAACAGAGATGTGAATATAAAGCTAGTCTTCAACACCAGCAAAGCAACAGTAAAATGCCATGCTCCAGCAATGTGACTGTCTCACCAAGTACAAGTTACTCTATCCAAGAATTCAGAAGTTTAATGAAGCTCATGTACTGCACGTGCAGCGTTCCTGGTAAAAGGACTGCTAAAATACAACTTCATCTTTGGAAGCTGACTGAAGCTGATTTTATCTTTGACCTTTTTATCTTTGTGGAATGACTTTTACAATGAGTTTTAGATTGGAAATCTTGAGAATGTGCAATAATTCATTTAGCGTTTTCTAGTTAAAATACGTAGTACTTCAATTATGTGCAGTCCCCAGACTACGCAGCCTCTTCAGCTGTCATTTCAAGACCCATACATCATCTGTAATTTCTGGATGTGTTCAAGTGTCATCCTGCAATCAGCCCTGTGACAATTAAGGGTCTAAATGGTTTTGCTAAGTGCTTAAAATAGGGTACTATTTAAAAAAAAAAGTGTCAAAGCCTTATATTTAGCTTGAGTGACCTGATAAATATACCCAGTCCAGCTCTGTATGTGGCAGTCTGTGAGAGATATCTACAGCGCTGTCCTCTTTGGAGTTTATTCCTGGGCAAACTTATGCATCAGCCTGCGCAATGTTTAAGGAGTTTAATCATTTACCTTCTCACCAGAGCCACCCGAAGGCTGGGACTCCTAAACACGAAGTCCACAGGACAAAGCAGATCCCGCCCAGGATCTGACCCGGTTTTGAAATGATCCCGGACCGGCTGCGAGAAGCGGACCGGACACCTCACGTCAAGCCCCGGGCCAGCGGCGAGCCCCATCCCGGGTCGGAGAGCTCCCGCCGGGCCGCAGGCTGAGGCGCCGCGGAGCCCGGGCAGCGCTGCCCCAGGCACACAGACCCCGCCGCCGCGACCACCCCTTCACCCAGAATCTGCCCCCGCGGGCGGCCGAGGGGCCCCGCCGGGGAAAGGGAGGCGGAGCTGGGCCCGCTCCCCGCGGCCGCCGGGGCCTCG